>CAXDIW010000472.1:0-32000 GCA_963989415.1 Cerceris ruficornis | reverse complement strand
AGAATATATTGCTTCCATATAGTCTAAGAAACATATTGCAAAGCATCCAAGCTGTACAATTCGCCAATTTATTGTTCTTCAAGTTTAAGTGAACAACGAGCCCCATTGTTAATCCTTTAAAGGAAATTATTTCTAAATTTCGACACGTAGAACAATGATTGGAACACGTAGACGGTTGAAATCTTTGTATATATTGCTTCCATATAGTCTAAGAAACATGTACGCAAAGCATCCAAACAGTACAATTTGCTAATTTATTGTTCTTCAAGTTTAAGTGAACAACGAGCCCCATTGTTAATCCTTTAAAGGAAATTATTTGTAAATTTCGACAAGTAGAACAATGATTGGAACACGTAGACGGTTGAAATCTTTGTATATATTGCTTCCATATAGTCTAAGAAACATGTACGCAAAGCATCCAAACAGTACCATTCGCCAATTTTTTGTTCTTCAAGTTTAAGTGAACAATGAGCCCCAATCGTTAATCCTTTATCGGAAATTATTTGCAATTTTCGACAAGTAGAACAATGAATGGAACACGTAGACGGTTGAAATCTTTGTATATATTGCTTCCATATAGTCTAAGAAACATGTACGCAAAGCATCCAAACAGTACCATTCGCCAATTTTTTGTTCTTCAAGATTAAGTGAACAATGAGCCCCATTGTTAATCCTTTATCGGAAATTATTTGTAACTTTCTACAAGTAGAACAATGAATAGTACAGGTATACGAGTGAAATCTTTCTATATATTGCTTCTATATAGTCTAAGATACATATATGCAAAGCATCCAAGCTGTACAATTCGCCAATTTATTGTTCTTCAAGTTTAAGTGAACAACGAGCCCCATTGTTAATCCTTTAAAGGAAATTATTTCTAAATTTCGACACGTGGAACAATGATTGGAGCATGTAGACGGTTGAAATCTTTGTATATATTGCTTCAATATAGTCTAAGAAACATATATGCAAAGCATCCAAACAGTACCATTCGCCAATTTGTTGTTCTTCAAGTTGAAGTGAACAACGAGCCCCATTGATAATCATGAAATGGAAATTATTTGTAACGTTCTACAAGTAGAACAATGAATGGAACAGGTATACGGTTGAAATCTTTGTATATATTGCTTCTATATAGTCTAAGAAACATATATGCAAAGGATCCAAACTGTACCATTCGCCAATTTTTTTTCTTCAAGTTTAAGTGAACAACGAGCCCCATTGACAATCATGAAACGGTAATTATTTGTAAGTTTCTACAAGTAGAACAATGAATAGAACAGGTAGACGGTTGAAATCTTTGTATATGCTGCTTCTATATAGTCTAAGAAACCTATATGCAACGCATCTAAACAGTAACATTCGCCAATTTTTGTATCTTCAAGTATTAGTGAACAACAAGCCCCATTGATAATCATGAAATGGAAATTATTTGTAACTTTCTACAAGTAGAACAATGAATAGTACAGGTATACGAGTGAAATCTTTCTATATATTGCTTCTATATAGTCTAAGATACATATATGCAAAGCATCCAAGCTGTACAATTCGCCAATTTATTGTTCTTCAAGTTTAAGTGAACAACGAGCCCCATTGTTAATCCTTTAAAGGAAATTATTTCTAAATTTCGACACGTAGAACAATGATTGGAACACGTAGACGGTTGAAATCTTTGTATATATTGCTTCCATATAGTCTAAGAAACATGTACGCAAAGCATCCAAACAGTACCATTCGCCAATTTTTTGTTCTTCAAGTTTAAGTGAACAATGGGCCCCATTGTTAATCCTTTATCGGAAATTATTTGTAATTTTCGACAAGTAGAAGAATGAATGGAACACGTAGACGGTTGAAATCTTTGTATATATTGCTTCAATATAGTCTAAGAAACCTATATGCAACGCATCTAAACAGTACCATTCGCCAATTTGTTGTTCTTCAAGTTGAAGTGAATAACGAGCCCCATTGATAATCATGAAATGGAAATTATTTGTAACGTTCTACAAGTAGAACAATGAATAGTAAAGGTAGACGGGTGAAATCTTTCTATATATTGCTTCTATATAGTCTAAGAAACATATACGCAAAGCATCCAAACAGAACAATTCGCCAATTTTTTTTCTTCAAGTTTAAGTGAACTACGAGCCGCATTGTTAATCCTTTAAAGGAAATTATTTGTAAATTTCGACAAGTAGAACAATGATTGGAACACGTAGACGGTTGAAATCTTTGAATATATTGGTTCCATATAGTCTAAGAAACATATTGCAAAGCATCCAAAATGTACCATTCGCTAATTTTTTGTTCTTCAAGTTTAAGTGAACAACGAGCCCCATTGTTAATCCTTTAAAGGAAATTATTTGTAAATTTCGACAAGTAGAACAATGATTGGAACACGTAGACGGTTGAAATCTTTGTATATATTGCTTCAATATAGTCTAAGAAACCTATATGCAACGCATCTAAACAGTAACATTCGCCAATTTTTGTATCTTCAAGTATTAGTGAACAACAAGCCCCATTGATAATCATGAAATGGAAATTATTTGTAACTTTCTACAAGTAGAACAATGAATAGTACAGGTATACGAGTGAAATCTTTCTATATATTGCTTCTATATAGTCTAAGATACATATATGCAAAGCATCCAAGCTGTACAATTCGCCAATTTATTGTTCTTCAAGTTTAAGTGAACAACGAGCCCCATTGTTAATCCTTTAAAGGAAATTATTTCTAAATTTCGACACGTAGAACAATGATTGGAACACGTAGACGGTTGAAATCTTTGTATATATTGCTTCCATATAGTCTAAGAAACATGTACGCAAAGCATCCAAACAGTACCATTCGCCAATTTTTTGTTCTTCAAGTTTAAGTGAACAATGAGCCCCATTGTTAATCCTTTATCGGAAATTATTTGTAATTTTCGACAAGTAGAACAATGAATGGAACAGGTATACGGTTGAAATCTTTGTATATATTGCTTCAATATAGTCTAAGAAACATATATGCAAAGCATCCAAACAGTACCATTCGCCAATTTGTTGTTCTTCAAGTTGAAGTGAACAACGAGCCCCATTGATAATCATGAAATGGAAATTATTTGTAACGTTCTACAAGTAGAACAATGAATAGTAAAGGTAGACGGGTGAAATCTTTCTATATATTGCTTCTATATAGTCTAAGAAACATATACGCAAAGCATCCAAACAGAACAATTCGCCAATTTTTTTTCTTCAAGTTTAAGTGAACTACGAGCCGCATTGTTAATCCTTTAAAGGAAATTATTTGTAAATTTCGACAAGTAGAACAATGATTGGAACACGTAGACGGTTGAAATCTTTGTATATATTGCTTCCATATAGTCTAAGAAACATGTACGCAAAGCATCCAAACAGTACCATTCGCCAATTTTTTGTTCTTCAAGTTTAAGTGAACTACGAGCCCCATTTTTAATCCTTTAAAGGAAATTATTTCTAACTTTCTACAAGTAGAACAATGAATAGAACGGGTAGACGGTAGAAATCTTTGTATATGTTGCTTCTATATAGTCTAAGAAACCTATATGCAAAGCATCTAAACAGTAACATTCGCCAATTTTTTGATCTTCAAGTTTAAGTGAACAACGAGCCCCATTGATAATCATGAAAGGGAAATTATTTGTAACTTTCTACAAGTAGAACAATGAATACAACAAGTAGACGGTTGAAATCTTTCTATATATTGCTTCTATATAGTCTAAGAAACATATATGCAAAGCATCCAAACAGTACAACTCGCCAATTTTTTGTTCTTCAAGTTTAAGTGAAATACGAGCCCCATTGTTAATCCTTTAAAGGAAATTATTTGTAAATTTCGACAAGTAGAACAATGAATGGAACAGGTAGACGGTTGAAATCATTGTATGTATTGCTACTATATAGTCTAAGAAATATATATGCAAAGCATCCAAACAGTACAATTCGCCAATTTATTGTTCTTCAAGTTTACTTGAACAACGAGCCCCATTGTTAATCCTCTAAAGGAAATTATTTGTAAATTTCGACAAGTAGAACAATGAATGGAACAGGTAGTCGGTTGAAATCATTGTATATATTGCTTCTATATAGTCTAAGAAACATATATGCAAAGCATCCAATCAGTACAATTTGCCAATTTATTGTTCTTCAAGTTTAAGTGAACAACGAGCCCCATTGTTAATCCTTTAAAGGAAATTATTTGTAAATTTCGACAAGTAGAACAATGATTGGAATACGTAGACGGTTGAAATCTTAGAATATATTGCTTCCATATAGTCTAAGAAACATATTGCAAAGCATCCAAACTGTACCATTCGCTAATTTTTTGTTCTTCAAGTTTAAGTGAACAACGAGCCCCATTGTTAATCCTTTAAAGGAAATTATTTGTAAATTTCGACAAGTAGAACAATGATTGGAACACGTAGACGGTTGAAATCTTTGTATATATTGCTTCCATATAGTCTAAGAAACATGTACGCAAAGCATCCAAACAGTACCATTCGTCAATTTTTTGTTCTTGAAGTTTAAGTGAACAATGAGCCCCATTGTTAATCCTTTATCGGAAATTATTTGTAATTTTCGACAAGTAGAACAATGAATGGAACAGGTATACGGTTGAAATCTTTGTATATATTGCTTCAATATAGTCTAAGAAACATATATGCAAAGCATCCAAACAGTACCATTCGCCAATTTGTTGTTCTTCAAGTTGAAGTGAACAACGAGCCCCATTGATAATCATGAAATGGAAATTATATGTAACTTTCTACGAGTAGAACAATGAATGGAACAGGTAGTCGGTTGAAATCATTGTATATATTGCTTCTATATAGTCTAAGAAACATATATGCAAAGCATCCAATCAGTACAATTTGCCAATTTATTGTTCTTCAAGTTTAAGTGAACAACGAGCCCCATTGTTACTCCTTTAAAGGAAATTATTTGTAAATTTCGACAAGTAGAACAATGATTGGAATACGTAGACGGTTGAAATCTTAGAATATATTGCTTCCATATAGTCTAAGAAACATATTGCAAAGCATCCAAACTGTACCATTCGCTAATTTTTTGTTCTTCACGTTTAAGTGAACAACGAGCCCCATTGTTAATCCTTTAAAGGAAATTATTTGTAAATTTCGACAAGTAGAACAATGATTGGAACACGTAGACGGTTGAAATCTTTGTATATATTGCTTCCATATAGTCTAAGAAACATGTACGCAAAGCATCCAAACAGTACCATTCGCCAATTTTTTGTTCTTCAAGTTTAAGTGAACAATGAGCCCCATTGTTAATCCTTTATCGGAAATTATTTGTAAATTTCGACAAGTAGAACAATGATTGGACCACTTAGACGGTTGTAATCTTTGTATATATTGCTTCTATATAGTCTAAGAAACATATATGCAAAGCATCCAAACAGTACAATTCGCCAATTTTTTGTTCTTCAAGTATAAGTGAACAATGAGCCCCAATGGTTAATCCTTTATCGGAAATTATTTGTATCTTTCGACAAGTAGAACAATGAATGGTACAGGTAGACGGTTGAGATCTTTGTATATATTGCTTCTATATAGTCTAAGAAACATATATGCAAAGCATCTAAACAGTAACATTCGCCAATTTTTTGTTCTTCAAGTTTAAGTGAACAACGAACCCCATTGATAATCATGAAATGGAAATTATTTGTAACTTTCTACAAGTAGAACAATGAATGGTACAGGTAGACGGTTGAGATCTTTGTATATATTGCTTCTATATAGTCTAAGAAACATATATGCCAAGCATCTAAACAGTAACATTCGCCAATTTATTGTTCTTCAAGTTTAAGTGAACAACGAGCCCCATTGTTAATCCTTTAAAGGAAATTATTTGTAAATTTCGGCAAGTAAAACAATGATTGGAACACTTAGACGGTTGAAATCTTTGTATATATTGCTTCCATATAGTCTAAGAAACAGGTACGCAAAGCATCCAAACAGTACCATTCGCCAATTTTTTGTTCTTCAAGTTTAAGTGAACTACGAGCCCCATTGTTAATCCTTTAAAGGAAATTATTTGTATATTTCGACAACTAGAACAATGAATGGAACAGGTAGACGGTTGAAATCATTGTATATATTGCTTCTATATAGTCTAAGAAACATATATGCAAAGCATCAAATCAGTACAATTTGCCAATTTAATGTTCTTCAAGTTTAAGTGAACAACGAGCTACATTGTTAATCCTTTAAAGGAAATTATTTGTAAATTTCGACAAGTAGAACAATGATTGGAACACGTAGACGGTTGAAATCTTTGTATATATTGCTTCCATATAGTCTAAGAAACATGTACGCAAAGCATCCAAACAGTACCATTCGCCAATTTTTTGTTCTTCAAGTTTAAGTGAACAATGAGCCCCATTGTTAATCCTTTAAAGGAAATTATTTGTAAATTTCGGCAAGTAGAACAATGAATGGAACAGGTAGACTGTTGAAATCATTGTATATATTGCTTCTATATAATCTAAGAAACATATATGCAAAGCATCCAGACAGTACAATTCGCCAATTTTTTGACCTTCAAGTTTAAGTGAACAATGAGCCCCAATGGTCAATCCGTTATCGGAAATTATTTGTAACTTTCGACAAGTAGAACAATGAATGGAACAGGTAGACGGTTGAAGTCATTGTATATATTGCTTCTATATGGTCTAAGAAACATTTATGCAAAGCAATCAAACAGTACCATTCGCCAATTTTTTGTTCTTCAAGTTTAAGTGAACTACGAGCCCCATTGTTAATCCTTTAAAGGAAATTATTTGTAAATTTCGGCAAGTAGAACAATGAATGGAACAGGTAGACTGTTGAAATCAATGTATATATTGCTTCTATATAGTCTAAGAAACATATATGCAAAGCATCCAAACAGTACCATTCGCCAATTTTTTGTTCTTCAAGTTTAAGTGAACAATGAGCCCCATTGTTAATCCTTTATCGAAAATTATTTGTAACTTTCGACAAGTAGAACAATGAATGGAACAGGTAGACGGTTGAAATCTTTGTATATATTGCTTCTATAAAGTCTAAGAAACATATATGCAAAGCATCCAAACAGTACAATTCGCCAATTATTTTATCTTCAAGTTTAAGTGAACTACGAGCCCGATTGTTAATACTTTAACGGAAATTATTTGTAACTTGCGACAAGTAGAACAATGAATGCAACAGGTAGACGGTTGAAATCAATGTATATATTGCTTCTATATAGTCTAAGAAATATATATGCAAAGCATCCAAACAGTACCATTCGCCACTTTTTTGTTCTTCAAGTTTAAGTGAACAATGAGCCCCAATGGTTAATCCTTTATCGGAAATTATTTGTAACTTTCGACAAGTAGAACAATGAATGGAAAAGTTAGACGGTTGAAATCTTTGTATATATTGCTTCTATAAAGTCTAAGAAACATATATGCAAATCATCCAAACAGTACAATTCGCCAATTATTTGATCTTCAAGCTTAAGTGAACTACGAGCCCCATTGTTAATACTTTAACGGAAATTATTTGTAACTTGCGACAAGTAGAACAATGAATGGAACAGGTAGACGGTTGAAATCAATGTATATATTGCTTCTATATAGTCTAAGAAACATATATGCAAAGCATCCAAACAGTACCATTCGCCACTTTTTTGTTCTTCAAGTTTAAGTGAACAACGAGCCCCATTGTTAATCCTTTAAAGGAAATTATTTGTAAATTTCGACAAGTAGAACAATGATTGGAACACGTAGACGGTTGAAATCTTTGTATATATTGCTTCCATATAGACTAAGAAACATATATGCAAAGCTTCCAAACAGTACCATTCGCCAATTTTTTGTTCTTCAAGTTTAAGTGAACAATGAGACCCATTGTTAATCCTTTATCGGAAATTATTTGTAACTTTCGACAAGTAGATCAATGAATGGAACAGGTAGACGGTTGAAATCTTTGTATATATTGCTACTATAAAGTCTAAGAAACATATATGCAAATCATCCAAACAGTACAATTCGCCAATTTTTTGATCTTCAAGTTTAAGTGAACAGCGAGCCCCATTGATAATCATGAAATGGAAATTATTTACAACTTTCTACAAGTAGAACAATGAATAGTACAGGTAGACGGTTGAAATCAATGTATATATTGCTTCTATATAGTCTAAGAAACATATATGCAAAGCATCCAAACAGTACCATTCGCCACTTTTTTGTTCTTCAAGTTTAAGTGAACAACGAGCCCCATTGTTAATCCTTTAAAGGAAATTATTTGTAAATTTCGACAAGTAGAACAATGATTGGAACACGTATACGGTTGAAATCTTTGTATATATTGCTTCCATATAGTCTAAGAAACATGTACGCAAAGCATCCAAACAGTACAATTCGCCAATTTATTGTTCTTCAAGTTTAAGTGAACTACGATCCCCATTGTTAATCCCTTAACGGAAATTATTTGTAACTTTCGACAAGTAGAACAGTGAATGGAACAGGTAGACGGTTGAAATCTTTGTATATATTGCTTCTATATAATATAAGAAACATATATGCAAAGCATCCAAACAGTACCATTCGCCACTTTTTTGTTCTTCAAGTTTAAGTGAACAACGAGCCCCATTGTTAATCCTTTATCGGAAATTATTTGTAACTTTCGACAAGTAGAACAATGAATGGAACAGGTAGACGGTTGAAATCAATGTATATATTGCTTCTATGTAGTCTAAGAAACATATATGCAAAGTATCCAAACAGTACCATTCGCCAATTTTTTGTTCTTCAAGTTTAAGTGAACAACGAGCCTCATTGTTAATCCTTTAAAGGAAATTATTTGTAAATTTCGACAAGTAGAACAATGATTGGAACACGTAGACGGTTGAAATCTTTGTATATATTGCTTCTATATAGTCTAAGAAACATATATGCAAAGCATCCAAACAGTTCAATTCGCCAATTTTTTGTTCTTCAAGTTTAAGTGAACAATGAGCCCCAATGGTTAATCCTTTATCGGAAATTATTTGTAAATTTCGACAAGTAGAACAATGAATGGAACAGGTAGCCGGTTGAAATCAATGTATATATTGCTTCTATATAGTCTAAGAAACATATATGCAAAGCATCCAAACAGTACCATTCGCCAATTTTTTGTTCTTCAAGTTTAAGTGAACTACGAGCCCCATTGTTAATCCCTTAACGGAAATTATTTGTAACTTTCGACAAGTAGAACAATGAATGGAACAGGTAGACGGTTGAAATCTTTGTATATATTGCTTCTATATAGTCTAAGAAACATATATGCAAATCATACAAACAGTACAATTTGCCAATTTTTTGTTCTTCAAGTTTAAGTGAACTACGAGCCCCATTGTTAATACTTTAACGGAACTTATTTGTAACTTTCGACAAGTAGAACAATGAATGGAACAGGTAGACTGTTGAAATCAATGTATATATTGCTTCTATATAGTCTAAGAAACATATATGCAAAGCATCCAAACAGTACCATTCGCCACTTTTTTGTTCTTCAAGTTTAAGTGAACAACGAGCCCCATTGTTAATCCTTTAAAGGAAATTATTTGTAAATTTCGACAAGTAGAACAATGATTGGAACACGTAGACGTTTGAAATCTTTGTATATAATGCTTCCATATAGTCTAAGAAACATATATGCAATGCATCCAAACAGTACCATTCGCCAATTTTTTGTTCTTCAAGTTTAAGTGAACAATGAGACCCATTGTTAATCCTTTATCGGAAATTATTTGTAACTTTCGACAAGTAGATCAATGAATGGAACAGGTAGACGGTTGAAATCTTTGTATATATTGCTTCTATAAAGTCTAAGAAACATATATGCAAATCATCCAAACAGTACAATTCGCCAATTATTTGATCTTCAAGTTTAAGTGAACTACGAGCCCCATTGTTAATCTTTTAAAGGAAATTATTTGTAAATTTCGGCAAGTAGAACAATGAATGGAATAGGTAGACGGTTGAAATCAATGTATATATTGCTTCTATATAGTCTAAGAAACATATATGCAAATCATCCAAACAGTACAATTCGCCAATTTTTTGTTCTTCAAGTTTAAGTGAACTACGAGTCCCATTGTTAATCCTTTAAAGGAAATTATTTGTGAATTTCGACAAGTAGAACAATGAATGGAACAGGTAGACTGTTGAAATTATTGTATATATTGCTTCTATATTGTCTGAGAAATATATATGCAAAGCATCCAAACAGTACAATTCGCCGATTTTTTGTTCTTCAAGTTTAAGTGAACAATGAGCCCCATTGTTAATCCTTTAAAGGAAATTATTTGTAACTTTCGACAAGTAGAACAATGAATGGAACAGGTAGACGGTTGAAATCTTTGTATATATTGCTTCTATATAGTCTAAGAAACATATATGCAAAGCATCCAAACAGTACAATTCGCCAATTTCTTGTTCTTCAAGTTTAAGTAAACTACGATCCCCATTGTTAATGCCTTAACGGAAATTATTTGTAACTTTCGACAAGTAGAACAATGAATGGAACAGGTAGACGGTTGAAATCTTTGTATATATTGCTTCTATAAAGTCTAAGAAACATATATGCAAATCATCCAAACAGTACAATTCGCCAATTATTTGATCTTCAAGTTTAAGTGAACTACGAGCCCCATTGTTAATACTTTAACGGAAATTATTTGTAACTTGCGAAAAGTAGAACAATGAATGGAACAGGTAGACGGTTGAAATTAATGTATATATTGCTTCTATATAGTCTAAGAAACATATATGCAAAGCATCCAAACAGTACCATTCGCCACTTTTTTGTTCTTCAAGTTTAAGTGAACATCGAGCCCCATTGTTAATCCTTTAAAGGAAATTATTTGTAACTTTCGACAAGTAGAACAATGAATGGAACAGGTAGACGGTTGAAATCTTTGTATATATTGCTTCTATATAGTCTAAGATACATATATGCAAAGCATCCAAAGAGTACAATTCGCCAATTTCTTGTTCTTCAAGTTTAAGTAAACTACGATCCCCATTGTTAATGCCTTAACGGAAATTATTTGTAACTTTCGACAAGTAGAACAATGAATGGAACAGGTAGACGGTTGAAATCTTTGTATATGTTGCTTCTATAAAGTCTAAGAAACATATATGCAAATCATCCAAACAGTACAATTCGCCAATTATTTGATCTTCAAGTTTAAGTGAACTACGAGCCCCATTGTTAATACTTTAACGGAAATTATTTGTAACTTGCGAAAAGTAGAACAATGAATGGAACAGGTAGACGGTTGAAATTAATGTATATATTGCTTCTATATAGTCTAAGAAACATATATGCAAAGCATCCAAACAGTACCATACGCCACTTTTTTGTTCTTCAAGTTTAAGTGAACATCGAGCCCCATTGTTAATCCTTTAAAGGAAATTATTTGTAAATTTCGACAAGTAGATCAATGATTGGAACAGGTAGACGGTTGAAATCATTGTATATATTGCTTCTATATAGTCTAAGAAACATATATGCAAAGCATCCAAACAGTACAATTCGCCAATTTTTTGTTCTTCAAGTTTAAGTGAACAATGAGCCCCATTGTTAATCCTTTAAAGGAAATTATTTGTAACTTTCGACAAGTAGAACAATGAATGGAACAGGTAGACGGTTGAAATCTTTGTATATATTGCTTCTATATAGTATAAGAAACATATATGCAAAGCATCCAAACAGTACCATTCGCCACTTTTTTGTTCTTCAAGTTTAAGTGAACAACGAGCCCCATTGTTAATCCTTTAACGGAAATTAATTGTAACTTTCGACAAGTAGATCAATGAATGGAACAGGTAGACGGTTGAAATCTTTGTATATATTGCTTCTATATAGTCTAAGAAACATATATGCAAAGCATCCAAACAGTACCATTCGCCAATTTTTTGTTCTTCAAGTTTAAGTAAACTACAATCCCCATTGTTAATCCCTTAACGGAAATTATTTGTAACTTTCGACAAGTAGATCAATGAATGGAACAGGTAGGCGGTTGAAATCTTTGTATATATTGCTTCTATATAGTCTAAGAAACATATATGCAAATCATCCAAACAGTACAATTCGCCAATTATTTGATCTTCAAGTTTAAGTGAACTACGAGCCCCATTGTTAATACTTTAACGGAAATTATTTGTAACTTTCGACAAGTAGAACAGTGAATGGAACAGGTAGACGGTTGAAATCTTTTTATATATTGCTTCTTTATAGTCTAAGAAACATATATGCAAATCATCCAAACAGTACAATTCGCCAATTTCTTGTTCTTCAAGTTTAAGTAAACTACAATCCCCATTGTTAATCCCTTAACGGAAATTATTTGTAACTTTCGACAAGTAGAACAATGAATGGAACAGGTAGGCGGTTGAAATCTTTGTATATATTGCTTCTATATAGTCTAAGAAACATATATGCAAATCATCCAAACAGTACAATTCGCCAATTATTTGATCTTCAAGTTTAAGTGAACTACGAGCCCCATTGTTAATACTTTAACGGAAATTATTTGTAAATTTCGACAAGTAGAACAATGATTGGAACACGTAGACGGTTGAAATATTTGTATATATTGCTTCCATATAGTCTAAGAAACATATATGCAAAGCATCCAAACAGTACCATTCGCCAATTTTTTGTTCTTCAAGTTTAAGTGAACAATGAGACCCATTGTTAATCCTTTATCGGAAATTATTTGTAACTTTCGACAAGTAGATCAATGAATGGAACAGGTAGACGGTTGAAATCTTTGTATATATTGCTTCTATATAGTCTAAGAAACATATATGCAAATCATCCAAACAGTACAATTCGCCAATTATTTGATCTTCAAGTTTAAGTGAACTACGAGCCCCATTGTTAATACTTTAACGGAAATTATTTGTAAATTTCGACAAGTAGAACAATGAATGGAACAGGTAGCCGGTTGAAATCAATGTATATATTGCTTCTATATAGTCTAAGAAACATTTATGCAAAGTATCCAAACAGTACCAATCGCCAATTTTTTGTTCTTCAAGTTTAAGTGAACTACGAGCCCCATTGTTAATCCTTTAAAGGAAATTATTTGTAAATTTCGGCAAGTAGAACAATGAATGGAATAGGTAGACGGTTGAAATCATTGTATATATTGCTTCTATATAGTCTAAGAAACATATATGCAAATCATCCAAACAGTACAATTCGCCAATTTCTTGTTCTTCAAGTTTAAGTAAACTACAATCCCCATTGTTAATCCCTTAACGGAAATTATTTGTAACTTTCGACAAGTAGATCAATGAATGGAACAGGTATGCGGTTGAAATCTTTGTATATATTGCTTCTATAAAGTCTATGAAACATATATGCAAATCATCCAAACAGTACAATTCGCCAATTATTTGATCTTCAAGTTTAAGTGAACTACGAGCCCCATTGTTAATACTTTAACGGAACTTATTTGTAACTTTCGACAAGTAGAACAATGAATGGAACAGGTAGACGGTTGAAATCAATGTATATATTGCTTCTATATAGTCTAAGAAACATATATGCAAAGCATCCAAACAGTACCATTCGCCACTTTTTTGTTCTTCAAGTTTAAGTGAACAACGAGCCCCATTGTTAATCCTTTAAAGGAAATTATTTGTCAATTTCGACAAGTAGAACAATGATTGGAACACGTAGACGGTTGAAATCTTTGTATATATTGCTTCTATAAAGTCTAAGAAACATATATGCAAATCATCCAAACAGTACCATTCGCCAATTTTTTGTTCTTCAAGTTTAAGTGAACAATGAGACCCATTGTTAATCCTTTATCGGAAATTATTTGTAACTTTCGACAAGTAGAACAATGAATGGAACAGGTAGACGGTTGAAATCATTGTATAAATTGCTTCCATATAGTCTAAGAAACATATATGCAAAGCATCCAAACAGTACCATTCGCCAATTTTTTGTTCTTCAAGTTTAAGTAAACTACGATCCCCATTGTTAATCCCTTAACGGAAATTATTTGTAACTTTCGACAAGTAGAACAATGAATGGAACAGTTAGACGGTTGAAATATTTGTATATAATGCTTCTATATAATCTAAGAAACATATATGCAAAGCATCTAAACAGTAACAATCGCCAATTTTTTGATCTTCAAGTTTAAGTGAACTACGAGCCCCATTGTTAATCCTTTAAAGGAAATTATTTGTAACTTTCGACAAGTAGAACAATGAATGGAACAGGTAGACGGTTGAAATCTTTGTATATATTGCTTCCATATAGTCTAAGAAACATATATGCAAAGCATCCAAACAGTACAATTCGCCAATTTATTGTTCTTCAAGTTTAAGTGAACAACGAGCCCCATTGTTAATCCTTTAAAGGAAATTATTTGTAACTTTCGACAAGTAGAACAATGAATGGAACAGGTAGACGGTTGAAATCTTTGTATATATTGCTTCTATATAGTCTAAGAAACATATATGCAAATCATCCAAACAGTACAATTCGCCAATTATTTGATCTTCAAGTTTAAGTGAACTACGAGCCCCATTGTTAATACTTTAACGGAAATTATTTGTAACTTTCGACAAGTAGATCAATGAATGGAACAGGTAGACGGTTGAAATCTTTGTATATATTGCTTCTATATAGTCTAAGAAACATATATGCAAATCATCCAAACAGTACAATTCGCCAATTATTTGATCTTCAAGTTTAAGTGAACTACGAGCCCCATTGTTAATCCTTTAAAGGAAATTATTTGTAACTTGCGACAAGTAGAACAATGAATGGAACAGGTAGACGGTTGAAATCAATGTATATATTGCTTCTATATAGTCTAAGAAACATATATGCAAAGCATCCAAACAGTACCATTCGCCACTTTTTTGTTCTTCAAGTTTAAGTGAACAACGAGCCCCATTGTTAATCCTTTAACGGAAATTAATTGTAACTTTCGACAAGTAGATCAATGAATGGAACAGGTAGACGGTTGAAATCTTTGTATATATTGCTTCTATATAGTCTAAGAAACATATATGCAAAGCATCCAAACAGTACAATTCGCCAATTTATTGTTCTTCAAGTTTAAGTGAACAACGAGCCCCATTGTTAATCCTTTAAAGGAAATTATTTGTAACTTTCGACAAGTAGAACAATGAATGGAACAGGTAGACGGTTGAAATCTTTGTATATATTGCTTCTATATAGTCTAAGAAACATATATGCAAATCATCCAAGCAGTACAATTCGCCAATTATTTGATCTTCAAGTTTAAGTGAACTACGAGCCCCATTGTTAATACTTTAACAGAAATTATTTGTAAATTTCGACAGGTAGAACAATGAATGGAACAGGTAGCCGGTTAAAATCAATGTATATATTGCTTCTATATAGTCTAAGAAACATATATGCAAAGTATCCAAACAGTACCATTCGCCAATTTTTTGTTCTTCAAGTTTAAGTGAACTACGAGCCCCATTGTTAATCCTTTAAAGGAAATTATTTGTAACTTTCGACAAGTAGAACAATGAATGGAACAGGTAGACGGTTGAAATCTTTGTATATATTGCTTCCATATAGTCTAAGAAACATGTACGCAAAGCATCCAAACAGTACAATTTGCTAATTTATTGTTCTTCAAGTTTAAGTGAACAACGAGCCCCATTGTTAATCCTTTAAAGGAAATTATTTGTAAATTTCGACAAGTAGAACAATGATTGGAACACGTAGACGGTTGAAATCTTTGTATATATTGCTTCCATATAGTCTAAGAAACATGTACGCAAAGCATCCAAACAGTACCATTCGTCAATTTTTTGTTCTTGAAGTTTAAGTGAACAATGAGCCCCATTGTTAATCCTTTATCGGAAATTATTTGTAATTTTCGACAAGTAGAACAATGAATGGAACAGGTATACGGTTGAAATCTTTGTATATATTGCTTCAATATAGTCTAAGAAACATATATGCAAAGCATCCAAACAGTACCATTCGCCAATTTGTTGTTCTTCAAGTTGAAGTGAACAACGAGCCCCATTGATAATCATGAAATGGAAATTATATGTAACTTTCTACGAGTAGAACAATGAATGGAACAGGTAGTCGGTTGAAATCATTGTATATATTGCTTCTATATAGTCTAAGAAACATATATGCAAAGCATCCAATCAGTACAATTTGCCAATTTATTGTTCTTCAAGTTTAAGTGAACAACGAGCCCCATTGTTACTCCTTTAAAGGAAATTATTTGTAAATTTCGACAAGTAGAACAATGATTGGAATACGTAGACGGTTGAAATCTTAGAATATATTGCTTCCATATAGTCTAAGAAACATATTGCAAAGCATCCAAACTGTACCATTCGCTAATTTTTTGTTCTTCACGTTTAAGTGAACAACGAGCCCCATTGTTAATCCTTTAAAGGAAATTATTTGTAAATTTCGACAAGTAGAACAATGATTGGAACACGTAGACGGTTGAAATCTTTGTATATATTGCTTCCATATAGTCTAAGAAACATGTACGCAAAGCATCCAAACAGTACCATTCGCCAATTTTTTGTTCTTCAAGTTTAAGTGAACAATGAGCCCCATTGTTAATCCTTTATCGGAAATTATTTGTAAATTTCGACAAGTAGAACAATGATTGGACCACTTAGACGGTTGTAATCTTTGTATATATTGCTTCTATATAGTCTAAGAAACATATATGCAAAGCATCCAAACAGTACAATTCGCCAATTTTTTGTTCTTCAAGTATAAGTGAACAATGAGCCCCAATGGTTAATCCTTTATCGGAAATTATTTGTATCTTTCGACAAGTAGAACAATGAATGGTACAGGTAGACGGTTGAGATCTTTGTATATATTGCTTCTATATAGTCTAAGAAACATATATGCAAAGCATCTAAACAGTAACATTCGCCAATTTTTTGTTCTTCAAGTTTAAGTGAACAACGAACCCCATTGATAATCATGAAATGGAAATTATTTGTAACTTTCTACAAGTAGAACAATGAATGGTACAGGTAGACGGTTGAGATCTTTGTATATATTGCTTCTATATAGTCTAAGAAACATATATGCCAAGCATCTAAACAGTAACATTCGCCAATTTATTGTTCTTCAAGTTTAAGTGAACAACGAGCCCCATTGTTAATCCTTTAAAGGAAATTATTTGTAAATTTCGGCAAGTAAAACAATGATTGGAACACTTAGACGGTTGAAATCTTTGTATATATTGCTTCCATATAGTCTAAGAAACAGGTACGCAAAGCATCCAAACAGTACCATTCGCCAATTTTTTGTTCTTCAAGTTTAAGTGAACTACGAGCCCCATTGTTAATCCTTTAAAGGAAATTATTTGTATATTTCGACAACTAGAACAATGAATGGAACAGGTAGACGGTTGAAATCATTGTATATATTGCTTCTATATAGTCTAAGAAACATATATGCAAAGCATCAAATCAGTACAATTTGCCAATTTAATGTTCTTCAAGTTTAAGTGAACAACGAGCCACATTGTTAATCCTTTAAAGGAAATTATTTGTAAATTTCGACAAGTAGAACAATGATTGGAACACGTAGACGGTTGAAATCTTTGTATATATTGCTTCCATATAGTCTAAGAAACATGTACGCAAAGCATCCAAACAGTACCATTCGCCAATTTTTTGTTCTTCAAGTTTAAGTGAACAATGAGCCCCATTGTTAATCCTTTAAAGGAAATTATTTGTAAATTTCGGCAAGTAGAACAATGAATGGAACAGGTAGACTGTTGAAATCATTGTATATATTGCTTCTATATAATCTAAGAAACATATATGCAAAGCATCCAGACAGTACAATTCGCCAATTTTTTGACCTTCAAGTTTAAGTGAACAATGAGCCCCAATGGTCAATCCGTTATCGGAAATTATTTGTAACTTTCGACAAGTAGAACAATGAATGGAACAGGTAGACGGTTGAAGTCATTGTATATATTGCTTCTATATGGTCTAAGAAACATTTATGCAAAGCAATCAAACAGTACCATTCGCCAATTTTTTGTTCTTCAAGTTTAAGTGAACTACGAGCCCCATTGTTAATCCTTTAAAGGAAATTATTTGTAAATTTCGGCAAGTAGAACAATGAATGGAACAGGTAGACTGTTGAAATCAATGTATATATTGCTTCTATATAGTCTAAGAAACATATATGCAAAGCATCCAAACAGTACCATTCGCCAATTTTTTGTTCTTCAAGTTTAAGTGAACAATGAGCCCCATTGTTAATCCTTTATCGGAAATTATTTGTAACTTTCGACAAGTAGAACAATGAATGGAACAG
Organism: Cerceris ruficornis; assembly: GCA_963989415.1. NCBI lineage: Eukaryota > Metazoa > Arthropoda > Insecta > Hymenoptera > Crabronidae > Cerceris > Cerceris ruficornis. The sequence goes on along the minus strand of CAXDIW010000472.1, from coordinate 13,605 downwards.
GTAGACGGTTGAAATCTTTGTATATATTGCTTCTATAAAGTCTAAGAAACATATATGCAAAGCATCCAAACAGTACAATTCGCCAATTATTTTATCTTCAAGTTTAAGTGAACTACGAGCCCGATTGTTAATACTTTAACGGAAATTATTTGTAACTTGCGACAAGTAGAACAATGAATGCAACAGGTAGACGGTTGAAATCAATGTATATATTGCTTCTATATAGTCTAAGAAATATATATGCAAAGCATCCAAACAGTACCATTCGCCACTTTTTTGTTCTTCAAGTTTAAGTGAACAATGAGCCCCAATGGTTAATCCTTTATCGGAAATTATTTGTAACTTTCGACAAGTAGAACAATGAATGGAAAAGTTAGACGGTTGAAATCTTTGTATATATTGCTTCTATAAAGTCTAAGAAACATATATGCAAATCATCCAAACAGTACAATTCGCCAATTATTTGATCTTCAAGCTTAAGTGAACTACGAGCCCCATTGTTAATACTTTAACGGAAATTATTTGTAACTTGCGACAAGTAGAACAATGAATGGAACAGGTAGACGGTTGAAATCAATGTATATATTGCTTCTATATAGTCTAAGAAACATATATGCAAAGCATCCAAACAGTACCATTCGCCACTTTTTTGTTCTTCAAGTTTAAGTGAACAACGAGCCCCATTGTTAATCCTTTAAAGGAAATTATTTGTAAATTTCGACAAGTAGAACAATGATTGGAACACGTAGACGGTTGAAATCTTTGTATATATTGCTTCCATATAGACTAAGAAACATATATGCAAAGCTTCCAAACAGTACCATTCGCCAATTTTTTGTTCTTCAAGATTAAGTGAACAATGAGACCCATTGTTAATCCTTTATCGGAAATTATTTGTAACTTTCGACAAGTAGATCAATGAATGGAACAGGTAGACGGTTGAAATCTTTGTATATATTGCTACTATAAAGTCTAAGAAACATATATGCAAATCATCCAAACAGTACAATTCGCCAATTTTTTGATCTTCAAGTTTAAGTGAACAGCGAGCCCCATTGATAATCATGAAATGGAAATTATTTACAACTTTCTACAAGTAGAACAATGAATAGTACAGGTAGACGGTTGAAATCAATGTATATATTGCTTCTATATAGTCTAAGAAACATATATGCAAAGCATCCAAACAGTACCATTCGCCACTTTTTTGTTCTTCAAGTTTAAGTGAACAACGAGCCCCATTGTTAATCCTTTAAAGGAAATTATTTGTAAATTTCGACAAGTAGAACAATGATTGGAACACGTATACGGTTGAAATCTTTGTATATATTGCTTCCATATAGTCTAAGAAACATGTACGCAAAGCATCCAAACAGTACAATTCGCCAATTTTTTGTTCTTCAAGTTTAAGTGAACTACGATCCCCATTGTTAATCCCTTAACGGAAATTATTTGTAACTTTCGACAAGTAGAACAGTGAATGGAACAGGTAGACGGTTGAAATCTTTGTATATATTGCTTCTATATAATATAAGAAACATATATGCAAAGCATCCAAACAGTACCATTCGCCACTTTTTTGTTCTTCAAGTTTAAGTGAACAACGAGCCCCATTGTTAATCCTTTATCGGAAATTATTTGTAACTTTCGACAAGTAGAACAATGAATGGAACAGGTAGACGGTTGAAATCAATGTATATATTGCTTCTATGTAGTCTAAGAAACATATATGCAAAGTATCCAAACAGTACCATTCGCCAATTTTTTGTTCTTCAAGTTTAAGTGAACAACGAGCCTCATTGTTAATCCTTTAAAGGAAATTATTTGTAAATTTCGACAAGTAGAACAATGATTGGAACACGTAGACGGTTGAAATCTTTGTATATATTGCTTCTATAAAGTCTAAGAAACATATATGCAAATCATCCAAACAGTACAATTCGCCAATTATTTGATCTTCAAGTTTAAGTGAACTACGAGCCCCATTGTTAATACTTTAACGGAAATTATTTGTAAATTTCGACACGTAGAACAATGATTGGAACACGTAGACGGTTGAAATCTTTGTATATATTGCTTCCATATAGTCTAAGAAACATGTACGCAAAGCATCCAAACAGTACCATTCGCCAATTTTTTGTTCTTCAAGTTTAAGTGAACAATGAGCCCCATTGTTAATCCTTTATCGGAAATTATTTGTAATTTTCGACAAGTAGAACAATGAATGGAACAGGTATACGGTTGAAATCTTTGTATATATTGCTTCAATATTGTCTAAGAAACATATATGCAAAGCATCCAAACAGTACCATTCGCCAATTTGTTGTTCTTCAAGTTGAAGTGAACAACGAGCCCCATTGATAATCATGAAATGGAAATTATTTGTAACGTTCTACAAGTAGAACAATGAATAGTAAAGGTAGACGGGTGAAATCTTTCTATATATTGCTTCTATATAGTCTAAGAAACATATACGCAAAGCATCCAAACAGAACAATTCGCCAATTTTTTTTCTTCAAGTTTAAGTGAACTACGAGCCGCATTGTTAATCCTTTAAAGGAAATTATTTGTAAATTTCGACAAGTAGAACAATGATTGGAACACGTAGACGGTTGAAATCTTTGTATATATTGCTTCCATATAGTCTAAGAAACATGTACGCAAAGCATCCAAACAGTACCATTCGCCAATTTTTTGTTCTTCAAGTTTAAGTGAACTACGAGCCCCATTTTTAATCCTTTAAAGGAAATTATTTCTAACTTTCTACAAGTAGAACAATGAATAGAACGGGTAGACGGTAGAAATCTTTGTATATGTTGCTTCTATATAGTCTAAGAAACCTATATGCAAAGCATCTAAACAGTAACATTCGCCAATTTTTTGATCTTCAAGTTTAAGTGAACAACGAGCCCCATTGATAATCATGAAAGGGAAATTATTTGTAACTTTCTACAAGTAGAACAATGAATACAACAAGTAGACGGTTGAAATCTTTCTATATATTGCTTCTATATAGTCTAAGAAACATATATGCAAAGCATCCAAACAGTACAACTCGCCAATTTTTTGTTCTTCAAGTTTAAGTGAAATACGAGCCCCATTGTTAATCCTTTAAAGGAAATTATTTGTAAATTTCGACAAGTAGAACAATGAATGGAACAGGTAGACGGTTGAAATCATTGTATATATTGCTACTATATAGTCTAAGAAATATATATGCAAAGCATCCAAACAGTACAATTCGCCAATTTATTGTTCTTCAAGTTTAAGTGAACAACGAGCCCCATTGTTAATCCTCTAAAGGAAATTATTTGTAAATTTCGACAAGTAGAACAATGAATGGAACAGGTAGTCGGTTGAAATCATTGTATATATTGCTTCTATATAGTCTAAGAAACATATATGCAAAGCATCCAATCAGTACAATTTGCCAATTTATTGTTCTTCAAGTTTAAGTGAACAACGAGCCCCATTGTTAATCCTTTAAAGGAAATTATTTGTAAATTTCGACAAGTAGAACAATGATTGGAATACGTAGACGGTTGAAATCTTAGAATATATTGCTTCCATATAGTCTAAGAAACATATTGCAAAGCATCCAAACTGTACCATTCGCTAATTTTTTGTTCTTCAAGTTTAAGTGAACAACGAGCCCCATTGTTAATCCTTTAAAGGAAATTATTTGTAAATTTCGACAAGTAGAACAATGATTGGAACACGTAGACGGTTGAAATCTTTGTATATATTGCTTCCATATAGTCTAAGAAACATGTACGCAAAGCATCCAAACAGTACCATTCGTCAATTTTTTGTTCTTGAAGTTTAAGTGAACAATGAGCCCCATTGTTAATCCTTTATCGGAAATTATTTGTAATTTTCGACAAGTAGAACAATGAATGGAACAGGTATACGGTTGAAATCTTTGTATATATTGCTTCAATATAGTCTAAGAAACATATATGCAAAGCATCCCAACAGTACCATTCGCCAATTTGTTGTTCTTCAAGTTGAAGTGAACAACGAGCCCCATTGATAATCATGAAATGGAAATTATATGTAACTTTCTACGAGTAGAACAATGAATGGAACAGGTAGTCGGTTGAAATCATTGTATATATTGCTTCTATATAGTCTAAGAAACATATATGCAAAGCATCCAATCAGTACAATTTGCCAATTTATTGTTCTTCAAGTTTAAGTGAACAACGAGCCCCATTGTTACTCCTTTAAAGGAAATTATTTGTAAATTTCGACAAGTAGAACAATGATTGGAATACGTAGACGGTTGAAATCTTAGAATATATTGCTTCCATATAGTCTAAGAAACATATTGCAAAGCATCCAAACTGTACCATTCGCTAATTTTTTGTTCTTCACGTTTAAGTGAACAACGAGCCCCATTGTTAATCCTTTAAAGGAAATTATTTGTAAATTTCGACAAGTAGAACAATGATTGGAACACGTAGACGGTTGAAATCTTTGTATATATTGCTTCCATATAGTCTAAGAAACATGTACGCAAAGCATCCAAACAGTACCATTCGCCAATTTTTTGTTCTTCAAGTTTAAGTGAACAATGAGCCCCATTGTTAATCCTTTATCGGAAATTATTTGTAAATTTCGACAAGTAGAACAATGATTGGACCACTTAGACGGTTGTAATCTTTGTATATATTGCTTCTATATAGTCTAAGAAACATATATGCAAAGCATCCAAACAGTACAATTCGCCAATTTTTTGTTCTTCAAGTATAAGTGAACAATGAGCCCCAATGGTTAATCCTTTATCGGAAATTATTTGTATCTTTCGACAAGTAGAACAATGAATGGTACAGGTAGACGGTTGAGATCTTTGTATATATTGCTTCTATATAGTCTAAGAAACATATATGCAAAGCATCTAAACAGTAACATTCGCCAATTTTTTGTTCTTCAAGTTTAAGTGAACAACGAACCCCATTGATAATCATGAAATGGAAATTATTTGTAACTTTCTACAAGTAGAACAATGAATGGTACAGGTAGACGGTTGAGATCTTTGTATATATTGCTTCTATATAGTCTAAGAAACATATATGCCAAGCATCTAAACAGTAACATTCGCCAATTTATTGTTCTTCAAGTTTAAGTGAACAACGAGCCCCATTGTTAATCCTTTAAAGGAAATTATTTGTAAATTTCGGCAAGTAAAACAATGATTGGAACACTTAGACGGTTGAAATCTTTGTATATATTGCTTCCATATAGTCTAAGAAACAGGTACGCAAAGCATCCAAACAGTACCATTCGCCAATTTTTTGTTCTTCAAGTTTAAGTGAACTACGAGCCCCATTGTTAATCCTTTAAAGGAAATTATTTGTATATTTCGACAACTAGAACAATGAATGGAACAGGTAGACGGTTGAAATCATTGTATATATTGCTTCTATATAGTCTAAGAAACATATATGCAAAGCATCAAATCAGTACAATTTGCCAATTTAATGTTCTTCAAGTTTAAGTGAACAACGAGCCACATTGTTAATCCTTTAAAGGAAATTATTTGTAAATTTCGACAAGTAGAACAATGATTGGAACACGTAGACGGTTGAAATCTTTGTATATATTGCTTCCATATAGTCTAAGAAACATGTACGCAAAGCATCCAAACAGTACCATTCGCCAATTTTTTGTTCTTCAAGTTTAAGTGAACAATGAGCCCCATTGTTAATCCTTTAAAGGAAATTATTTGTAAATTTCGGCAAGTAGAACAATGAATGGAACAGGTAGACTGTTGAAATCATTGTATATATTGCTTCTATATAATCTAAGAAACATATATGCAAAGCATCCAGACAGTACAATTCGCCAATTTTTTGACCTTCAAGTTTAAGTGAACAATGAGCCCCAATGGTCAATCCGTTATCGGAAATTATTTGTAACTTTCGACAAGTAGAACAATGAATGGAACAGGTAGACGGTTGAAGTCATTGTATATATTGCTTCTATATGGTCTAAGAAACATTTATGCAAAGCAATCAAACAGTACCATTCGCCAATTTTTTGTTCTTCAAGTTTAAGTGAACTACGAGCCCCATTGTTAATCCTTTAAAGGAAATTATTTGTAAATTTCGGCAAGTAGAACAATGAATGGAACAGGTAGACTGTTGAAATCAATGTATATATTGCTTCTATATAGTCTAAGAAACATATATGCAAAGCATCCAAACAGTACCATTCGCCAATTTTTTGTTCTTCAAGTTTAAGTGAACAATGAGCCCCATTGTTAATCCTTTATCGGAAATTATTTGTAACTTTCGACAAGTAGAACAATGAATGGAACAGGTAGACGGTTGAAATCTTTGTATATATTGCTTCTATAAAGTCTAAGAAACATATATGCAAAGCATCCAAACTGTACAATTCGCCAATTATTTTATCTTCAAGTTTAAGTGAACTACGAGCCCGATTGTTAATACTTTAACGGAAATTATTTGTAACTTGCGACAAGTAGAACAATGAATGCAACAGGTAGACGGTTGAAATCAATGTATATATTGCTTCTATATAGTCTAAGAAATATATATGCAAAGCATCCAAACAGTACCATTCGCCACTTTTTTGTTCTTCAAGTTTAAGTGAACAATGAGCCCCAATGGTTAATCCTTTATCGGAAATTATTTGTAACTTTCGACAAGTAGAACAATGAATGGAAAAGTTAGACGGTTGAAATCTTTGTATATATTGCTTCTATAAAGTCTAAGAAACATATATGCAAATCATCCAAACAGTACAATTCGCCAATTATTTGATCTTCAAGCTTAAGTGAACTACGAGCCCCATTGTTAATACTTTAACGGAAATTATTTGTAACTTGCGACAAGTAGAACAATGAATGGAACAGGTAGACGGTTGAAATCAATGTATATATTGCTTCTATATAGTCTAAGAAACATATATGCAAAGCATCCAAACAGTACCATTCGCCACTTTTTTGTTCTTCAAGTTTAAGTGAACAACGAGCCCCATTGTTAATCCTTTAAAGGAAATTATTTGTAAATTTCGACAAGTAGAACAATGATTGGAACACGTAGACGGTTGAAATCTTTGTATATATTGCTTCCATATAGACTAAGAAACATATATGCAAAGCTTCCAAACAGTACCATTCGCCAATTTTTTGTTCTTCAAGTTTAAGTGAACAATGAGACCCATTGTTAATCCTTTATCGGAAATTATTTGTAACTTTCGACAAGTAGATCAATGAATGGAACAGGTAGACGGTTGAAATCTTTGTATATATTGCTACTATAAAGTCTAAGAAACATATATGCAAATCATCCAAACAGTACAATTCGCCAATTTTTTGATCTTCAAGTTTAAGTGAACAGCGAGCCCCATTGATAATCATGAAATGGAAATTATTTACAACTTTCTACAAGTAGAACAATGAATAGTACAGGTAGACGGTTGAAATCAATGTATATATTGCTTCTATATAGTCTAAGAAACATATATGCAAAGCATCCAAACAGTACCATTCGCCACTTTTTTGTTCTTCAAGTTTAAGTGAACAACGAGCCCCATTGTTAATCCTTTAAAGGAAATTATTTGTAAATTTCGACAAGTAGAACAATGATTGGAACACGTATACGGTTGAAATCTTTGTATATATTGCTTCCATATAGTCTAAGAAACATGTACGCAAAGCATCCAAACAGTACAATTCGCCAATTTTTTGTTCTTCAAGTTTAAGTGAACTACGATCCCCATTGTTAATCCCTTAACGGAAATTATTTGTAACTTTCGACAAGTAGAACAGTGAATGGAACAGGTAGACGGTTGAAATCTTTGTATATATTGCTTCTATATAATATAAGAAACATATATGCAAAGCATCCAAACAGTACCATTCGCCACTTTTTTGTTCTTCAAGTTTAAGTGAACAACGAGCCCCATTGTTAATCCTTTATCGGAAATTATTTGTAACTTTCGACAAGTAGAACAATGAATGGAACAGGTAGACGGTTGAAATCAATGTATATATTGCTTCTATGTAGTCTAAGAAACATATATGCAAAGTATCCAAACAGTACCATTCGCCAATTTTTTGTTCTTCAAGTTTAAGTGAACAACGAGCCTCATTGTTAATCCTTTAAAGGAAATTATTTGTAAATTTCGACAAGTAGAACAATGATTGGAACACGTAGACGGTTGAAATCTTTGTATATATTGCTTCTATAAAGTCTAAGAAACATATATGCAAATCATCCAAACAGTACAATTCGCCAATTATTTGATCTTCAAGTTTAAGTGAACTACGAGCCCCATTGTTAATACTTTAACGGAAATTATTTGTAACTTGCGACAAGTAGAACAATGAATGGAACAGGTAGACGGTTGAAATCAATGTATATATTGCTTCTATATAGTCTAAGAAACATATATGCAAAGCATCCAAACAGTACAATTCGCCAATTTTTTGTTCTTCAAGTATAAGTGAACAATGAGCCCCAATGGTTAATCCTTTATCGGAAATTATTTGTATCTTTCGACAAGTAGAACAATGAATGGTACAGGTAGACGGTTGAGATCTTTGTATATATTGCTTCTATATAGTCTAAGAAACATATATGCAAAGCATCTAAACAGTAACATTCGCCAATTTTTTGTTCTTCAAGTTTAAGTGAACAACGAACCCCATTGATAATCATGAAATGGAAATTATTTGTAACTTTCTACAAGTAGAACAATGAATGGTACAGGTAGACGGTTGAGATCTTTGTATATATTGCTTCTATATAGTCTAAGAAACATATATGCCAAGCATCTAAACAGTAACATTCGCCAATTTATTGTTCTTCAAGTTTAAGTGAACAACGAGCCCCATTGTTAATCCTTTAAAGGAAATTATTTGTAAATTTCGGCAAGTAAAACAATGATTGGAACACTTAGACGGTTGAAATCTTTGTATATATTGCTTCCATATAGTCTAAGAAACAGGTACGCAAAGCATCCAAACAGTACCATTCGCCAATTTTTTGTTCTTCAAGTTTAAGTGAACTACGAGCCCCATTGTTAATCCTTTAAAGGAAATTATTTGTATATTTCGACAACTAGAACAATGAATGGAACAGGTAGACGGTTGAAATCATTGTATATATTGCTTCTATATAGTCTAAGAAACATATATGCAAAGCATCAAATCAGTACAATTTGCCAATTTAATGTTCTTCAAGTTTAAGTGAACAACGAGCCACATTGTTAATCCTTTAAAGGAAATTATTTGTAAATTTCGACAAGTAGAACAATGATTGGAACACGTAGACGGTTGAAATCTTTGTATATATTGCTTCCATATAGTCTAAGAAACATGTACGCAAAGCATCCAAACAGTACCATTCGCCAATTTTTTGTTCTTCAAGTTTAAGTGAACAATGAGCCCCATTGTTAATCCTTTAAAGGAAATTATTTGTAAATTTCGGCAAGTAGAACAATGAATGGAACAGGTAGACTGTTGAAATCATTGTATATATTGCTTCTATATAATCTAAGAAACATATATGCAAAGCATCCAGACAGTACAATTCGCCAATTTTTTGACCTTCAAGTTTAAGTGAACAATGAGCCCCAATGGTCAATCCGTTATCGGAAATTATTTGTAACTTTCGACAAGTAGAACAATGAATGGAACAGGTAGACGGTTGAAGTCATTGTATATATTGCTTCTATATGGTCTAAGAAACATTTATGCAAAGCAATCAAACAGTACCATTCGCCAATTTTTTGTTCTTCAAGTTTAAGTGAACTACGAGCCCCATTGTTAATCCTTTAAAGGAAATTATTTGTAAATTTCGGCAAGTAGAACAATGAATGGAACAGGTAGACTGTTGAAATCAATGTATATATTGCTTCTATATAGTCTAAGAAACATATATGCAAAGCATCCAAACAGTACCATTCGCCAATTTTTTGTTCTTCAAGTTTAAGTGAACAATGAGCCCCATTGTTAATCCTTTATCGGAAATTATTTGTAACTTTCGACAAGTAGAACAATGAATGGAACAGGTAGACGGTTGAAATCTTTGTATATATTGCTTCTATAAAGTCTAAGAAACATATATGCAAAGCATCCAAACAGTACAATTCGCCAATTATTTTATCTTCAAGTTTAAGTGAACTACGAGCCCGATTGTTAATACTTTAACGGAAATTATTTGTAACTTGCGACAAGTAGAACAATGAATGCAACAGGTAGACGGTTGAAATCAATGTATATATTGCTTCTATATAGTCTAAGAAATATATATGCAAAGCATCCAAACAGTACCATTCGCCACTTTTTTGTTCTTCAAGTTTAAGTGAACAATGAGCCCCAATGGTTAATCCTTTATCGGAAATTATTTGTAACTTTCGACAAGTAGAACAATGAATGGAAAAGTTAGACGGTTGAAATCTTTGTATATATTGCTTCTATAAAGTCTAAGAAACATATATGCAAATCATCCAAACAGTACAATTCGCCAATTATTTGATCTTCAAGCTTAAGTGAACTACGAGCCCCATTGTTAATACTTTAACGGAAATTATTTGTAACTTGCGACAAGTAGAACAATGAATGGAACAGGTAGACGGTTGAAATCAATGTATATATTGCTTCTATATAGTCTAAGAAACATATATGCAAAGCATCCAAACAGTACCATTCGCCACTTTTTTGTTCTTCAAGTTTAAGTGAACAACGAGCCCCATTGTTAATCCTTTAAAGGAAATTATTTGTAAATTTCGACAAGTAGAACAATGATTGGAACACGTAGACGGTTGAAATCTTTGTATATATTGCTTCCATATAGACTAAGAAACATATATGCAAAGCTTCCAAACAGTACCATTCGCCAATTTTTTGTTCTTCAAGTTTAAGTGAACAATGAGACCCATTGTTAATCCTTTATCGGAAATTATTTGTAACTTTCGACAAGTAGATCAATGAATGGAACAGGTAGACGGTTGAAATCTTTGTATATATTGCTACTATAAAGTCTAAGAAACATATATGCAAATCATCCAAACAGTACAATTCGCCAATTTTTTGATCTTCAAGTTTAAGTGAACAGCGAGCCCCATTGATAATCATGAAATGGAAATTATTTACAACTTTCTACAAGTAGAACAATGAATAGTACAGGTAGACGGTTGAAATCAATGTATATATTGCTTCTATATAGTCTAAGAAACATATATGCAAAGCATCCAAACAGTACCATTCGCCACTTTTTTGTTCTTCAAGTTTAAGTGAACAACGAGCCCCATTGTTAATCCTTTAAAGGAAATTATTTGTAAATTTCGACAAGTAGAACAATGATTGGAACACGTATACGGTTGAAATCTTTGTATATATTGCTTCCATATAGTCTAAGAAACATGTACGCAAAGCATCCAAACAGTACAATTCGCCAATTTTTTGTTCTTCAAGTTTAAGTGAACTACGATCCCCATTGTTAATCCCTTAACGGAAATTATTTGTAACTTTCGACAAGTAGAACAGTGAATGGAACAGGTAGACGGTTGAAATCTTTGTATATATTGCTTCTATATAATATAAGAAACATATATGCAAAGCATCCAAACAGTACCATTCGCCACTTTTTTGTTCTTCAAGTTTAAGTGAACAACGAGCCCCATTGTTAATCCTTTATCGGAAATTATTTGTAACTTTCGACAAGTAGAACAATGAATGGAACAGGTAGACGGTTGAAATCAATGTATATATTGCTTCTATGTAGTCTAAGAAACATATATGCAAAGTATCCAAACAGTACCATTCGCCAATTTTTTGTTCTTCAAGTTTAAGTGAACAACGAGCCTCATTGTTAATCCTTTAAAGGAAATTATTTGTAAATTTCGACAAGTAGAACAATGATTGGAACACGTAGACGGTTGAAATCTTTGTATATATTGCTTCTATAAAGTCTAAGAAACATATATGCAAATCATCCAAACAGTACAATTCGCCAATTATTTGATCTTCAAGTTTAAGTGAACTACGAGCCCCATTGTTAATACTTTAACGGAAATTATTTGTAACTTGCGACAAGTAGAACAATGAATGGAACAGGTAGACGGTTGAAATCAATGTATATATTGCTTCTATATAGTCTAAGAAACATATATGCAAAGAATCCAAACAGTACCATTCGCCACTTTTTTGTTCTTCAAGTTTAAGTGAACAACGAGCCCCATTGTTAATCCTTTAAAGGAAATTATTTGTAAATTTCGACAAGTAGAACAATGATTGGAACACGTAGACGGTTGAAATATTTGTATATATTGCTTCCATATAGTCTAAGAAACATATATGCAAAGCATCCAAACAGTGCCATTCGCCAATTTTTTGTTCTTCAAGTTTAAGTGAACAATGAGACCCATTGTTAATCCTTTATCGGAAATTATTTGTAACTTTCGACAAGTAGATCAATGAATGGAACAGGTAGACAGTTGAAATCTTTGTATATATTGCTTCTATATAGTCTAAGAAACATATATGCAAATCATCCAAACAGTACAATTCGCCAATTATTTGATCTTCAAGTTTAAGTGAACTACGAGCCCCATTGTTAATACTTTAACGGAAATTATTTGTAACTTTCGACAAGTAGAACAGTGAATGGAACAGGTAGACGGTTGAAATCTTTTTATATATTGCTTCTTTATAGTCTAAGAAACATATATGCAAAGCATCCAAACAGTACAATTCGCCACTTTTTTGTTCTTCAAGTTTAAGTGAACAACGAGCCCCATTGTTAATCCTTTAAAGGAAATTATTTGTAAATTTCGACAAGTAGAACAATGATTGGAACACGTAGACGGTTGAAATATTTGTATATATTGCTTCCATATAGTCTAAGAAACATATATGCAAAGCATCCAAACAGTACCATTCGCCAATTTTTTGTTCTTCAAGTTTAAGTGAACAATGAGACCCATTGTTAATCCTTTATCGGAAATTATTTGTAAATTTCGACAAGTAGAACAATGAATGGAACAGGTAGCCGGTTGAAATCAATGTATATATTTCTTCTATATAGTCTAAGAAACATATATGCAAAGCATCCAAACAGTACCATTCGCCAATTTTTTGTTCTTCAAGTTTAAGTGAACTACGAGCCCCATTGTTAATCCCTTAACGGAAATTAATTGTAACTTTCTACAAGTAGAACAATGATTGGAACACGTAGACGGTTGAAATCTTTGTATATATTGCTTCCATATAGTCTAAGAAACATGTACGCAAAGCATCCAAACAGTCAAATTCGCCAATTTTTTGTTCTTCAAGTTTAAGTGAACAATGAGCCCCAATGTTTAATCCTTTATCGGAAATTATTTGTAACTTTCGACAAGTAGATCAATGAATGGAACAGGTAGACGGTTGAAATCTTTGTATATATTGCTACTATAAAGTCTAAGAAACATATATGCAAATCATCCAAACAGTACAATTCGCCAATTATTTGATCTTCAAGTTTAAGTGAACTACGAGCCCCATTGTTAATACTTTAACGGAACTTATTTGTAACTTTCGACAAGTAGAACAATGAATGGAACAGGTAGACGGTTGAAATCAATGTA
>CAXDIW010000471.1:25000-32851 GCA_963989415.1 Cerceris ruficornis | reverse complement strand
TCTGGCGCGGAATCGAAAGAGAAACAATATTGCCCGGGGCGAAAATTTTTGTTAATAAACAAATTTTTGCAACTTATTGTTAATTAAGCGATTTCCTAATTTCGGCGGGCGATCGAAGTGTCGTATTCTTGTAGAGCATCGCAAGCCATGAAACTTTCGTCCCAAACGTTTTCCTCTACAACGCTTTCCTATACCGATAAAATCGAGAGAAAAAATCGTAAAGTATGAAAATTTTTCTAAGTCCTAGCGGCGTAGACCTTTACAAGAGTGTGGAGCCTCAACGGTGCGACTTAGAGGAAAAAGTGTATCTTTCTTTTTTACGCAGAATCGAAAAAGAAACAACATTGCACTGGGCGAAAAATTTCGTTAATAGGCCAATTTGCGACTTATTGTTGATTAACCGATTTCGTAAGGACGGGCGGCAGTGGTGTTTCCGCCAAGACAGTAGAGCGGCAGCGGTGCGACCTAGAGGAAAAAGTTTTAATACTTTCTGGCGCGGAATCGAAAGAGAAACAATATTGCCCGGGGCGAAAATTTTTGTTAATAAACAAATTTTTGCAACTTATTGTTAATTAAGCGATTTCCTAATTTCGGCGGGCGATCGAAGTGTCGTATTCTTGTAGAGCATCGCAAACCATGAAACTTTCGTCCCAAACGTTTTCCTCTACAACGCTTTCCTATACCGATAAAATCGAGAGAAAAAATCGTAAAGTATGAAAATTTTTCTAAGTCCTAGCGCGTAGACCTTTACAAGAGTGTGGAGCCTCAACGGTGCGACTTAGAGGAAAAAGTGTATCTTTCTTTTTTACGCAGAATCGAAAAAGAAACAACATTGCACTGGGCGAAAAATTTCGTTAATAGGCCAATTTTGCGACTTATTGTTGATTAACCGATTTCGTAAGGACGGGCGGCAGTGGTGTTTCCGCCAAGACAGTAGAGCGGCAGCGGTGCGACCTAGAGGAAAAAGTTTAATACTTTCTGGCGCGGAATCGAAAGAGAAACAATATTGCCCGGGGCGAAAATTTTTGTTAATAAACAAATTTTTGCAACTTATTGTTAATTAAGCGATTTCCTAATTTCGGCGGGCGATCGAAGTGTCGTATTCTTGTAGAGCATCGCAAACCATGAAACTTTCGTCCCAAACGTTTTCCTCTACAACGCTTTCCTATACCGATAAAATCGAGAGAAAAATCGTAAAGTATGAAAATTTTTCTAAGTCCTAGCGGCGTAGACCTTTACAAGAGTGTGGAGCCTCAACGGTGCGACTTAGAGGAAAAAGTGTATCTTTCTTTTTTACGCAGAATCGAAAAAGAAACAACATTGCACTGGGCGAAAAATTTCGTTAATAGGCCAATTTTGCGACTTATTGTTGATTAACCGATTTCGTAAGGACGAGCGGCAGTGGTATTCCCGCCAAGACAGTAGAGCGGCAGCGGTGCGACCTAGAGGAAAATGTTTTAATACTTTCTGGTGCAGAATGGAAAGAGAAACAATATTGCCCGGGGCGAAAATTTTTGTTAATAAACAAATTTTTGCAACTTATGGTTAATTAACCGATTTCCTAATTTCGGCGGGCGATCGAAATGTCGTATTCTTGTAGAGCATCGCAAACCATGAAACTTTCGTCCCAAACGTTTTCCTCTACAACGCTTTCCTATACCGATAAAATCGAGAGAAAAAATCGTAAAGTATGAAAATTTTTCTAAGTCCTAGCGGCGTAGACCTTTACAAGAGTGTGGAGCCTCAACGGTGCGACTTAGAGGAAAAAGTGTATCTTTCTTTTTTACGCAGAATCGAAAAAGAAACAACATTGCACTGGGCGAAAAATTTCGTTAATAGGCCAATTTTGCGACTTATTGTTGATTAACCGATTTCGTAAGGACGGGCGGCAGTGGTGTTTCCGCCAAGACAGTAGAGCGGCAGCGGTGCGACCTAGAGGAAAATGTTTTAATACTTTCTGGTGCAGAATGGAAAGAGAAACAATATTGCCCGGGGCGAAAATTTTTGTTAATAAACAAATTTTTGCAACTTATTGTTAATTAAGCGATTTCCTAATTTCGGCGGGCGATCGAAGTGTCGTATTCTTGTAGAGCATCGCAAGCCATGAAACTTTCGTCCCAAACGTTTTCCTCTACAACGCTTTCCTATACCGATAAAATCGAGAGAAAAAATCGTAAAGTATGAAAATTTTTCTAAGTCCTAGCGGCGTAGACCTTTACAAGAGTGTGGAGCCTCAACGGTGCGACTTAGAGGAAAAAGTGTATCTTTCTTTTTTACGCAGAATCGAAAAAGAAACAACATTGCACTGGGCGAAAAATTTCGTTAATAGGCCAATTTTGCGACTTATTGTTGATTAACCGATTTCGTAAGGACGGGCGGCAGTGGTGTTTCCGCCAAGACAGTAGAGCGGCAGCGGTGCGACCTAGAGGAAAATGTTTTAATACTTTCTGGTGCAGAATGGAAAGAGAAACAATATTGCCCGGGGCGAAAATTTTTGTTAATAAACAAATTTTTGCAACTTATTGTTAATTAAGCGATTTCCTAATTTCGGCGGGCGATCGAAGTGTCGTATTCTTGTAGAGCATCGCAAGCCATGAAACTTTCGTCCCAAACGTTTTCCTCTACAACGCTTTCCTATACCGATAAAATCGAGAGAAAAAATCGTAAAGTATGAAAATTTTTCTAAGTCCTAGCGGCGTAGACCTTTACAAGAGTGTGGAGCCTCAACGGTGCGACTTAGAGGAAAAAGTGTATCTTTCTTTTTTACGCAGAATCGAAAAAGAAACAACATTGCACTGGGCGAAAAATTTCGTTAATAGGCCAATTTTGCGACTTATTGTTGATTAACCGATTTCGTAAGGACGAGCGGCAGTGGTATTCCCGCCAAGACAGTAGAGCGGCAGCGGTGCGACCTAGAGGAAAATGTTTTAATACTTTCTGGTGCAGAATGGAAAGAGAAACAATATTGCCCGGGGCGAAAATTTTTGTTAATAAACAAATTTTTGCAACTTATTGTTAATTAAGCGATTTCCTAATTTCGGCGGGCGATCGAAGTGTCGTATTCTTGTAGAGCATCGCAAGCCATGAAACTTTCGTCCCAAACGTTTTCCTCTACAACGCTTTCCTATACCGATAAAATCGAGAGAAAAAATCGTAAAGTATGAAAATTTTTCTAAGTCCTAGCGGCGTAGACCTTTACAAGAGTGTGGAGCCTCAACGGTGCGACTTAGAGGAAAAAGTGTATCTTTCTTTTTTACGCAGAATCGAAAAAGAAACAACATTGCACTGGGCGAAAAATTTCGTTAATAGGCCAATTTTGCGACTTATTGTTGATTAACCGATTTCGTAAGGACGAGCGGCAGTGGTATTCCCGCCAAGACAGTAGAGCGGCAGCGGTGCGACCTAGAGGAAAATGTTTTAATACTTTCTGGTGCAGAATGGAAAGAGAAACAATATTGCCCGGGGCGAAAATTTTTGTTAATAAACAAATTTTTGCAACTTATTGTTAATTAAGCGATTTCCTAATTTCGGCGGGCGATCGAAGTGTCGTATTCTTGTAGAGCATCGCAAGCCATGAAACTTTCGTCCCAAACGTTTTCCTCTACAACGCTTTCCTATACCGATAAAATCGAGAGAAAAAATCGTAAAGTATGAAAATTTTTCTAAGTCCTAGCGGCGTAGACCTTTACAAGAGTGTGGAGCCTCAACGGTGCGACTTAGAGGAAAAAGTGTATCTTTCTTTTTTACGCAGAATCGAAAAAGAAACAACATTGCACTGGGCGAAAAATTTCGTTAATAGGCCAATTTTGCGACTTATTGTTGATTAACCGATTTCGTAAGGACGGGCGGCAGTGGTGTTTCCGCCAAGACAGTAGAGCGGCAGCGGTGCGACCTAGAGGAAAATGTTTTAATACTTTCTGGTGCAGAATGGAAAGAGAAACAATATTGCCCGGGGCGAAAATTTTTGTTAATAAACAAATTTTTGCAACTTATTGTTAATTAAGCGATTTCCTAATTTCGGCGGGCGATCGAAGTGTCGTATTCTTGTAGAGCATCGCAAGCCATGAAACTTTCGTCCCAAACGTTTTCCTCTACAACGCTTTCCTATACCGATAAAATCGAGAGAAAAAATCGTAAAGTATGAAAATTTTTCTAAGTCCTAGCGGCGTAGACCTTTACAAGAGTGTGGAGCCTCAACGGTGCGACTTAGAGGAAAAAGTGTATCTTTCTTTTTTACGCAGAATCGAAAAAGAAACAACATTGCACTGGGCGAAAAATTTCGTTAATAGGCCAATTTTGCGACTTATTGTTGATTAACCGATTTCGTAAGGACGAGCGGCAGTGGTATTCCCGCCAAGACAGTAGAGCGGCAGCGGTGCGACCTAGAGGAAAATGTTTTAATACTTTCTGGTGCAGAATGGAAAGAGAAACAATATTGCCCGGGGCGAAAATTTTTGTTAATAAACAAATTTTTGCAACTTATTGTTAATTAAGCGATTTCCTAATTTCGGCGGGCGATCGAAGTGTCGTATTCTTGTAGAGCATCGCAAGCCATGAAACTTTCGTCCCAAACGTTTTCCTCTACAACGCTTTCCTATACCGATAAAATCGAGAGAAAAAATCGTAAAGTATGAAAATTTTTCTAAGTCCTAGCGGCGTAGACCTTTACAAGAGTGTGGAGCCTCAACGGTGCGACTTAGAGGAAAAAGTGTATCTTTCTTTTTTACGCAGAATCGAAAAAGAAACAACATTGCACTGGGCGAAAAATTTCGTTAATAGGCCAATTTTGCGACTTATTGTTGATTAACCGATTTCGTAAGGACGGGCGGCAGTGGTGTTTCCGCCAAGACAGTAGAGCGGCAGCGGTGCGACCTAGAGGAAAATGTTTTAATACTTTCTGGTGCAGAATGGAAAGAGAAACAATATTGCCCGGGGCGAAAATTTTTGTTAATAAACAAATTTTTGCAACTTATTGTTAATTAAGCGATTTCCTAATTTCGGCGGGCGATCGAAGTGTCGTATTCTTGTAGAGCATCGCAAGCCATGAAACTTTCGTCCCAAACGTTTTCCTCTACAACGCTTTCCTATACCGATAAAATCGAGAGAAAAAATCGTAAAGTATGAAAATTTTTCTAAGTCCTAGCGGCGTAGACCTTTACAAGAGTGTGGAGCCTCAACGGTGCGACTTAGAGGAAAAAGTGTATCTTTCTTTTTTACGCAGAATCGAAAAAGAAACAACATTGCACTGGGCGAAAAATTTCGTTAATAGGCCAATTTTGCGACTTATTGTTGATTAACCGATTTCGTAAGGACGAGCGGCAGTGGTATTCCCGCCAAGACAGTAGAGCGGCAGCGGTGCGACCTAGAGGAAAATGTTTTAATACTTTCTGGTGCAGAATGGAAAGAGAAACAATATTGCCCGGGGCGAAAATTTTTGTTAATAAACAAATTTTTGCAACTTATTGTTAATTAAGCGATTTCCTAATTTCGGCGGGCGATCGAAGTGTCGTATTCTTGTAGAGCATCGCAAGCCATGAAACTTTCGTCCCAAACGTTTTCCTCTACAACGCTTTCCTATACCGATAAAATCGAGAGAAAAAATCGTAAAGTATGAAAATTTTTCTAAGTCCTAGCGGCGTAGACCTTTACAAGAGTGTGGAGCCTCAACGGTGCGACTTAGAGGAAAAAGTGTATCTTTCTTTTTTACGCAGAATCGAAAAAGAAACAACATTGCACTGGGCGAAAAATTTCGTTAATAGGCCAATTTTGCGACTTATTGTTGATTAACCGATTTCGTAAGGACGGGCGGCAGTGGTGTTTCCGCCAAGACAGTAGAGCGGCAGCGGTGCGACCTAGAGGAAAATGTTTTAATACTTTCTGGTGCAGAATGGAAAGAGAAACAATATTGCCCGGGGCGAAAATTTTTGTTAATAAACAAATTTTTGCAACTTATTGTTAATTAAGCGATTTCCTAATTTCGGCGGGCGATCGAAGTGTCGTATTCTTGTAGAGCATCGCAAGCCATGAAACTTTCGTCCCAAACGTTTTCCTCTACAACGCTTTCCTATACCGATAAAATCGAGAGAAAAAATCGTAAAGTATGAAAATTTTTCTAAGTCCTAGCGGCGTAGACCTTTACAAGAGTGTGGAGCCTCAACGGTGCGACTTAGAGGAAAAAGTGTATCTTTCTTTTTTACGCAGAATCGAAAAAGAAACAACATTGCACTGGGCGAAAAATTTCGTTAATAGGCCAATTTTGCGACTTATTGTTGATTAACCGATTTCGTAAGGACGGGCGGCAGTGGTGTTTCCGCCAAGACAGTAGAGCGGCAGCGGTGCGACCTAGAGGAAAAAGTTTTAATACTTTCTGGCGCGGAATCGAAAGAGAAACAATATTGCCCGGGGCGAAAATTTTTGTTAATAAACAAATTTTTGCAACTTATTGTTAATTAAGCGATTTCCTAATTTCGGCGGGCGATCGAAGTGTCGTATTCTTGTAGAGCATCGCAAGCCATGAAACTTTCGTCCCAAACGTTTTCCTCTACAACGCTTTCCTATACCGATAAAATCGAGAGAAAAAATCGTAAAGTATGAAAATTTTTCTAAGTCCTAGCGGCGTAGACCTTTACAAGAGTGTGGAGCCTCAACGGTGCGACTTAGAGGAAAAAGTGTATCTTTCTTTTTTACGCAGAATCGAAAAAGAAACAACATTGCACTGGGCGAAAAATTTCGTTAATAGGCCAATTTTGCGACTTATTGTTGATTAACCGATTTCGTAAGGACGGGCGGCAGTGGTGTTTCCGCCAAGACAGTAGAGCGGCAGCGGTGCGACCTAGAGGAAAAAGTTTTAATACTTTCTGGCGCGGAATCGAAAGAGAAACAATATTGCCCGGGGCGAAAATTTTTGTTAATAAACAAATTTTTGCAACTTATTGTTAATTAAGCGATTTCCTAATTTCGGCGGGCGATCGAAGTGTCGTATTCTTGTAGAGCATCGCAAACCATGAAACTTTCGTCCCAAACGTTTTCCTCTACAACGCTTTCCTATACCGATAAAATCGAGAGAAAAAATCGTAAAGTATGAAAATTTTTCTAAGTCCTAGCGGCGTAGACCTTTACAAGAGTGTGGAGCCTCAACGGTGCGACTTAGAGGAAAAAGTGTATCTTTCTTTTTTACGCAGAATCGAAAAAGAAACAACATTGCACTGGGCGAAAAATTTCGTTAATAGGCCAATTTTGCGACTTATTGTTGATTAACCGATTTCGTAAGGACGGGCGGCAGTGGTGTTTCCGCCAAGACAGTAGAGCGGCAGCGGTGCGACCTAGAGGAAAAAGTTTTAATACTTTCTGGCGCGGAATCGAAAGAGAAACAATATTGCCCGGGGCGAAAATTTTTGTTAATAAACAAATTTTTGCAACTTATTGTTAATTAAGCGATTTCCTAATTTCGGCGGGCGATCGAAGTGTCGTATTCTTGTAGAGCATCGCAAACCATGAAACTTTCGTCCCAAACGTTTTCCTCTACAACGCTTTCCTATACCGATAAAATCGAGAGAAAAAATCGTAAAGTATGAAAATTTTTCTAAGTCCTAGCGGCGTAGACCTTTACAAGAGTGTGGAGCCTCAACGGTGCGACTTAGAGGAAAAAGTGTATCTTTCTTTTTTACGCAGAATCGAAAAAGAAACAACATTGCACTGGGCGAAAAATTTCGTTAATAGGCCAATTTTGCGACTTATTGTTGATTAACCGATTTCGTAAGGACGAGCGGCAGTGGTATTCCCGCCAAGACAGTAGAGCGGCAGCGGTGCGACCTAGAGGAAAATGTTTTAATACTTTCTGGTGCAGAATGG
>CAXDIW010000471.1:17500-20000 GCA_963989415.1 Cerceris ruficornis | reverse complement strand
CTGCAAAAATCCCAGCTGCCTGTACGCCGATACAGGAGGACGAGTTTAGTTACGATCCCATCGCGAAGTGTTTCCACTTCCCGCTGGGATCGCATCCACGGGGAACCTCGGGGCGGCCTCGTCCTGGTGTCGCGCGTGACACCCAATTGGCCCTATTGAACAACTCCTCAACCAACTTGTCCGCAGATGTTGTGCAGGACTTCGAAACTTCGGACACCGTGGGTGTGTTAGACCCATACTGGCCGCGGCCAGTTCCTGCGGAACTCACAAGCTAAGGTACCTCGGGTTTGCTGAGCCCGTATCAGCCAGTAAACTGGACTGATCCTTGAGGATCGCACGATATAAAGTCCACAACAAACTCGGACACCTTGGGTTCGTTACGCCCATACTAACCGGATTTCTCGACGATTAGCTCCTGAGGGGCCTCATCACACAGTCCACATTCAACTCGGACACCTTGGGTTCGTTACGCCCATACTAACCGGATACCTCACCGAGTTAGCTCCTGAGGGGCCTCATCAATTTAATGCCTCGCCTCTACTTGGACACCGTGGGTGCGTCAGACCCATACTGGCCTCTACCAGCTCCTGCGGAACACACTAGCTAAGGTACCTCGGGTTTGCTGAGCCCGTATCAGCCAGTAAACTGGACTGATCCTTGAGGATCACACATTATAAATTCCGCAACTAACTCGGACACCTTGGGTTCGTTACGCCCATACTAACCGGATTTCTCGACGGTTAGCTCCTGAGGGGCCTCATTATTTAATGCCTCGCCTCTACTTGGACACCGTGGGTGCGTCAGACCCATACTGGCCTCTACCAGCTCCTGCGGAACACACTAGCTAAGGTACCTCGGGTTTGCTGGGCCCGTATCAGCCAGTAAACTGGACTGATCCTTGAGGATCGCACAATATAATCCGCAAACAACTCGGACACCTTGGGTTCGTTACGCCCATACTAATCGGATTTCTCGACGATTAGCTCCTGAGGGGCCTCATCACACAGTCCACATTCAACTCGGACACCTTGGGTTCGTTACGCCCATACTAACCGGATACCTCACCGAGTTAGCTCCTGAGGGGCCTCATCAATTTAATTCCTCGCCTCTACTTGGACACCGTGGGTGCGTCAGACCCATACTGGCCTCTACCAGCTCCTGCGGAACACACTAGCTAAGGTACCTCGGGTTTGCTGAGCCCGTATCAGCCAGTAAACTGGACTGATCCTTGAGGATCACACAATATAAATTCCGCAACTAACTCGGACACCTTGGGTTCGTTACGCCCATACTAACCGGATTTCTCGACGGTTAGCTCCTGAGGGGCCTCATCAATTTAATTCCTCGCCTCTACTTGGACACCGTGGGTGCGTCAGACCCATACTGGCCTCTACCAGCTCCTGCGGAACACACTAGCTAAGGTACCTCGGGTTTGCTGAGCCCGTATCAGCCAGTAAACTGGACTGATCCTTGAGGATCGCACAATATAAAGTCCACAATTAACTCGGATACCTTGGGGTCGTTACGCCCATACTAACTGGATTTGCTCAACGGTTAGCTCCTGAGGCGCCTCATCATTTACTTCGCCACCGACTTGGACACCGTGGGTGCGTCATACCCATACTAGCCGCCGTAGCGACTAGCTCCTGCGGAGCTCACTAGCCAGAGCCGCGTTTGCCGGGCTTCGCCCGTTGCCCGAGGTGCACTACTGGGAAGTGCGGTTGGCTTTTGGCCTTAAAACCTTGGCTTTAAAACCTTTACACCTCAGATAGGGACAGCTTGGGAATCTCGTTAATCCATTCATGCGCGTCACTAATTAGATGACGAGGCATTTGGCTACCTTAAGAGAGTCATAGTTACTCCCGCCGTTTACCCGCGCTTGCTTGAATTTCTTCACGTTGACATTCAGAGCACTGGGCAGAAATCACATTGCGTCAACACCCGTGTGGGCCATCGCAATGCTTTGTTTTAATTAGACAGTCGGATTCCCCTTGTCCGTGCCAGTTCTGAGCCGAGCGTTGAATGGCGGCCGAAGAGGACGACGACGAACGCAACGCCGCGCGAACGACGTTACGCCACCGAAGCCTCGCAGCAAGGAAGATCCGCGGGAGGCCAAGGCACGGGACCGAGCTCGAATCCTGCGGTGGACGCGGATATCCGAATCGGATTTCTCCGACCGTCAAACCTTGTCCGCTGCGTTCAACTCGCCCAGGCCCGGCACGTCAGCCAGACCCACTTCCCTACCAAGCCCGACGCGCCCCGCTCCCCAGAGCCAATCCTTATCCCGAAGTTACGGATCCAACTTGCCGACTTCCCTTACCTACATTAATCTATCGACTAGAGGCTCTTAACCTTGGAGACCTGCTGCGGATATGGGTACGAACCGGCGCGACGCCTCCACGTGGCCCTCTCCTGGATTTTCAAGGTCCGAGGGGAAGATCGGGACACCGCCGCAACTGCGGTGCTCTTCGCGTTCCAAACCCTATCTCCCTGCTAGAGG
>CAXDIW010000471.1:12500-15000 GCA_963989415.1 Cerceris ruficornis | reverse complement strand
CAACTTTCTGCCTCCTCTCTCAATCATCGCAATAATATATCTATCTATCTCCTCGTAGGAATACCGGCGGGTCACAGAAATCAAAACTAAACTTTAGTTCGGAGTCTGAGAAAGGTTTGGAACAACGACACGCCAATGTCGTGAGCACGCGACTGTGTCAGTCTTTTTCCTCGCTCTCCCACGACCATAGAGAAGGTTCGTTCGAGGACAGAGTTTCGTGAATTGTTCTTCCCGGACAATTTAACGTCGGTCCAGTATTTGTGTTTCTCTTTTCTCGGTAAACTATGCGCTCTGCTTAACCACTCTCCTACCTACCACACTCTTTAATTGTTACACACACACCCTCGCTCACAACTCTCTCTCTCTCTTTACACGTTCGAGAACTTGTCAGTTATTACAGCCACTCTCTGCACACGCTCTCCTGGTAGAGATATAATATATATTTCTTCTCCAGGAGGGTTCTTTTCGAGCAGATGCGGCAACGAAGAAGCTTGAGAGAGACAGTGAGAGTCTGGGTTAGGTCGGAGAATTTCAGAGCACAAAGCACCTCGAAATGGAACGCAAATTTAAGAGTCGGGGACTCGACGACCGGGCACGAAAATCTGCGACGATCGTGGGAGACACGAAATTGGCGGCGTGGAGCTCTCTCGGACGATTTCGTTCGATTGCGCAGATATCTTTGATAAAACAATTTCGTTCGAAACGCTACGATGAAAATCTCCTTCCCTAAGCAATTCCCTTTTGGCATTCTCGGATACCACAGCAGTTTCTCCTTCGTTCGAGGCATAGCATCATATGTGTATGTATTCTCTCTCGTTCGAGGATGCTTTGCCAGAAACTGCGGGAAAGAAAGGTAAGAGAGATATTATTTTCATCGCGCGGTATTACGTTCGATCTCTTTCTGTACGAAACTAAAAAGAGTTGTTCTCTGCGCAATCTAAGACGTACACGTCCTTTTCGTTCTTTCAATCCTCCGCACTTTTCTCGTTCTCTTATAATCATTTCAGACGACGTCGGATCCGCGTCGAGGAGAGACGTTATTATTCTCTTCCAGTCTGCGGCAAATTCCGACGAACGTCCAACAAATTCGCTCGTACGAGACTCTACTAGTGTCTTCTCCTCATGATGAAGGAAGCCACAAAGAGCCGCGCAAGCAGTTTTTGGGTACATAAACGACCCTCAGCCAGGCGTGGTCCGGGAATTATATCCGAGGACCGCAATGTGCGTTCGAAATGTCGATGTTCATGTGTCCTGCAGTTCACACGTTGACGCGCAATTAGCTGCGTTCTTCATCGACCCACGAGCCAAGTGATCCACCGTTCAGGGTTGTATTTGCATTATATGCTTTTTGCTTCGTATAGAAAGCAAACATGGTTCAGGTGTTCTCCCTCGGACAAGCCGAGGCTCGGTTTAACCGCGTTCCGGAGCGCTAGAACGAGGCCGAGCACCGTTAGTCGTTTAGATGACGACAACGGCAAAATCGGAGTTTAAGTTTGTCGATCCGACCGTGAGAACGAGCGTCCGCACCCTCGTCGTAACGAGACTACGCACACCAGTGCTTCATCGGCCGTCAGCACGGAGAGTGCCATCAAAAATTCTGACACGAAGGGGACAGCAATAATAACGTAGAGAGAGGAGCTCTGAGAAGAGAAGGGTCTTCGTGGATTGCGCCTTCGGGTATCCCGCAGCAGGCTCTTTCCACGCTAGTGTTCTACACCCCTCTTCCTTCATCAGAGCGCTTCCGTTCGAACTCTCAACAACGCTATTTTCGTTCAAATGTCCACACACACGAAGTACACGAGAGAACACTTCTTCGCAAACGGTAAAGTCGCAAAAGTAGTTCCGTGACGAGCTGCTTTGCTGTTTGTCGCCGCCGCCGCGCCGCAAAGGAAAGACCACTCTTCTTTCCCCTTTCAGCGACAACGACGACGACATTAGAGAGCAGTCGTTCTGGAACATCGTTCGAAAGCGAACTTATTTCCGGAGGCGCAAAATCTATCTCTTAAAATATTGTCGTTCGAATGAGACAGATCTCTTCCTCCTCTCTCTCTCTTCTCATAATACTTCGTCGCGCAAAACTACACGCCGGCACACATTGCCCGACCGAACGCACAACAACGCATTCTCCTTCCTCTCAGTGTGTGGGGAGAAAGCCTCATCAAACGAGGACTCTCCGCCGATCGTTCGAACTGAGAAGAAGCACACTTGTGGACGGACGGGTTCACTCGACGCGCGTAGTTTATACGCTCGCTCAAAATTTCTTGTCAGAATTATGCCGAATCTTCAAACTCTTTGGCGAAAGAGGAAAGACAACTCTTCTTTTCCTCTTTGTGCTGCTGCTGCTCTCGCTTCAGAGTAGAAGACATCGACAAGTTGACTCCGATGGCACAACTACGAGAACCGTGTGCAACGCTATCGTTAAGCTCACGTTCGTTCGAGATCTCGCAGATTGTGCTCGTTCGAAAGGAATTTCTCCGCTTATTCGGTAAGAAGTGCTCGT
>CAXDIW010000471.1:0-10000 GCA_963989415.1 Cerceris ruficornis | reverse complement strand
CGAGCCGTCGCGTTCCACCGATTGGTTTTGATCTAATAAATGCGTTCCTTCCATCTCTGGTCGGAACTCTAGTTTGCATGTATTAGCTCTAGAATTACCACAGTTATCCAAGTAAGTTTAGGTACCATCCAAGGAACCATAACTGATTTAATGAGCCATTCGCGGTTTCACCTTAATTCGGCATGTACTGAGACATGCATGGCTTAATCTTTGAGACAAGCATATGACTACTGGCAGGATCAACCAGGGAGCGCAAATTTTTCGTTCGAACCTCGCCTCGACACGGTTCTTCGAAAAAGAGAGTCTTCGAGCTGTTCGTTCGACTCGTCGTCGGTTCGAATTCGACCGATCGACGAAACTCTAGGTCTCTCCATTTCGTCCTATACTCAAATATTCGCATATGTTCCACAAAACTACAAATGCGTTCTCTCTTTCGGCCAAATAATGCGTTTTTCCTTCTCTCTTTTAATAAATTTCGTACACTTTTGCAGTAAAGTGACAAATTTCCTCCAACTCCTTCTCTCGCATATGTTCCACCAAACTACAAATGCGTTCCTCCAGCCAAATAGTTTTCTATTAATAAAGATCGTACTTTACAGTAGTAAAGTGACATATTTTCCACCAAATATGCCTTTAAAAAAATTTCTCCTCCTCCTTCCGAGTGCCTTTATTTGCCATCCGTTCTTAACAAGAGCACGAATGTAACGCATTCGTAGGCCAGGCCCAACCTCTCAGCCCGGCCTAAAAAGATAACCTCAAAATTGCTCAACGGTATATGGCGCACTCACTATTCCTTTCGCCAGTTCTGCTATTAAAGTTCGTACACGACTTTTCGGTACGTTTCAACTTTGCTTTATATGTCTATGTCAACAGATATTCTCGCACGGAGACTAGAGTGGTCGCTCAGTAGGTGCTCGAAACGTCGAATCTAAAAAGACACCGACGCCTCTTACATCCAAAATCCCCGAAAGAGGATAGTCGCCCACATAAGGGTCATTCAGTACAGAACTTCGACCCGTGGCAATGTAGTGTAGAGATTTAAATAGTATGTATAAAGTACGTTCGAATGGATACGCACGAAAGCGCAACCGATGGCAGTCGACCGAGCGGCTGCCCCGGCCGGATCGTTCGCACCAAGGTCTCTCTTATAGTACCCAGGGCGCCAGCATGAGCGTCCGGCGCCGGCACGGCCGACCGCCGGCCGCCCGCCTAGGTAAAATCCCCCGGTACTTTCGGACTGTTGGGACTTTGACGCTCGAGCGAAGGCTAGTTCACAAGAGTAAAGTATGCTTAATTATTCGAAATTCGAGATTTTTTTTTTTACAGATACTCGCGGAAGGGCTAATTAATAAATAATGCCAGGAAAAAAATTTAATTTTTTTTAAAAATTTAAATTTTACGGCGAGTTGAAGTTAGGCTCAAAACTCAAAAAAATTATTTTTGGAAAACAAAATATAGATTCTCGTATAAGATCAAAATACCAACAACTTTTTATAAGGGGTGTTTTTAATTTTACATTGTAGATTAGAAAATATTTAACAATAATTAGAGCGATAAAAATTTTTTTTTAATCGCAGAAATTTTTCAAAACCACCAATCGACGGGGACGGGTATTTGAAGCAATTAATGTTATACACGTATACAAGCAAAACAAAATATTTATAAAGTTATTGTAGAATAACCGTTGCGTATGAAAATTTTTCTAAGTCCTAGCGGCGTAGACCTTTACAAGAGTGTGGAGCCTCAACGGTGCGACTTAGAGGAAAAAGTGTATCTTTCTTTTTTACGCAGAATCGAAAAAGAAACAACATTGCACTGGGCGAAAAATTTCGTTAATAGGCCAATTTTGCGACTTATTGTTGATTAACCGATTTCGTAAGGACGAGCGGCAGTGGTATTCCCGCCAAGACAGTAGAGCGGCAGCGGTGCGACCTAGAGGAAAAAGTTTTAATACTTTCTGGCGCGGAATCGAAAGAGAAACAATATTGCCCGGGGCGAAAATTTTTGTTAATAAACAAATTTTTGCAACTTATTGTTAATTAAGCGATTTCCTAATTTCGGCGGGCGATCGAAGTGTCGTATTCTTGTAGAGCATCGCAAGCCATGAAACTTTCGTCCCAAACGTTTTCCTCTACAACGCTTTCCTATACCGATAAAATCGAGAGAAAAAATCGTAAAGTATGAAAATTTTTCTAAGTCCTAGCGGCGTAGACCTTTACAAGAGTGTGGAGCCTCAACGGTGCGACTTAGAGGAAAAAGTGTATCTTTCTTTTTTTACGCAGAATCGAAAAAGAAACAACATTGCACTGGGCGAAAAATTTCGTTAATAGGCCCAATTTTGCGACTTATTGTTGATTAACCGATTTCGTAAGGACGAGCGGCAGTGGTATTCCCGCCAAGACAGTAGAGCGGCAGCGGTGCGACCTAGAGGAAAATGTTTTAATACTTTCTGGTGCAGAATGGAAAGAGAAACAATATTGCCCGGGGCGAAAATTTTTGTTAATAAACAAATTTTTGCAACTTATTGTTAATTAAGCGATTTCCTAATTTCGGCGGGCGATCGAAGTGTCGTATTCTTGTAGAGCATCGCAAGCCATGAAACTTTCGTCCCAAACGTTTTCCTCTACAACGCTTTCCTATACCGATAAAATCGAGAGAAAAAAATCGTAAAGTATGAAAATTTTTTCTAAGTCCTAGCGGCGTAGACCTTTACAAGAGTGTGGAGCCTCAACGGTGCGACTTAGAGGAAAAAGTGTATCTTTCTTTTTTACGCAGAATCGAAAAAGAAACAACATTGCACTGGGCGAAAAAATTTCGTTAATAGGCCAATTTTTGCGACTTATTGTTGATTAACCGATTTCGTAAGGACGAGCGGCAGTGGTATTCCCGCCAAGACAGTAGAGCGGCAGCGGTGCGACCTAGAGGAAAATGTTTTAATACTTTCTGGTGCAGAATGGAAAGAGAAACAATATTGCCCGGGGCGAAAATTTTTGTTAATAAACAAATTTTTGCAACTTATTGTTAATTAAGCGATTTTCCTAATTTCGGCGGGCGATCGAAGTGTCGTATTCTTGTAGAGCATCGCAAGCCATGAAACTTTCGTCCCAAACGTTTTTCCTCTACAACGCTTTCCTATACCGATAAAATCGAGAGAAAAAATCGTAAAGTATGAAAATTTTTTCTAAGTCCTAGCGGCGTAGACCTTTACAAGAGTGTGGAGCCTCAACGGTGCGACTTAGAGGAAAAAGTGTATCTTTCTTTTTTACGCAGAATCGAAAAAGAAACAACATTGCACTGGGCGAAAAATTTCGTTAATAGGCCAATTTTGCGACTTATTGTTGATTAACCGATTTCGTAAGGACGAGCGGCAGTGGTATTCCCGCCAAGACAGTAGAGCGGCAGCGGTGCGGACCTAGAGGAAAATGTTTTTAATACTTTCTGGTGCAGAATGGAAAGAGAAACAATATTGCCCGGGGCGAAAATTTTTGTTAATAAACAAATTTTTGCAACTTATTGTTAATTAAGCGATTTCCTAATTTCGGCGGGCGATCGAAGTGTCGTATTCTTGTAGAGCATCGCAAGCCATGAAACTTTCGTCCCAAACGTTTTCCTCTACAACGCTTTTCCTATACCGATAAAATCGAGAGAAAAAATCGTAAAGTATGAAAATTTTTCTAAGTCCTAGCGGCGTAGACCTTTACAAGAGTGTGGAGCCTCAACGGTGCGACTTAGAGGAAAAAGTGTATCTTTCTTTTTTACGCAGAATCGAAAAAAGAAAACAACATTGCACTGGGCGAAAAATTTCGTTAATAGGCCAATTTTGCGACTTATTGTTGATTAACCGATTTCGTAAGGACGAGCGGCAGTGGTATTCCCGCCAAGACAGTAGAGCGGCAGCGGTGCGACCTAGAGGAAAATGTTTTAATACTTTCTGGTGCAGAATGGAAAGAGAAACAATATTGCCCCGGGGCGAAAATTTTTGTTAATAAACAAATTTTTTGCAACTTATTGTTAATTAAGCGATTTCCCTAATTTCGGCGGGCGATCGAAGTGTCGTATTCTTGTAGAGCATCGCAAGCCATGAAACTTTCGTCCCAAACGTTTTCCTCTACAACGCTTTCCTATACCGATAAAAATCGAGAGAAAAAATCGTAAAGTATGAAAATTTTTCTAAGTCCTAGCGGCGTAGACCTTTACAAGAGTGTGGAGCCTCAACGGTGCGACTTAGAGGAAAAAAGTGTATCTTTCTTTTTTACGCAGAATCGAAAAAGAAACAACATTGCACTGGGCGAAAAATTTCGTTAATAGGCCAATTTTGCGACTTATTGTTGATTAACCGATTTCGTAAGGACGGGCGGCAGTGGTGTTTCCGCCAAGACAGTAGAGCGGCAGCGGTGCGACCTAGAGGAAAATGTTTTAATACTTTCTGGTGCAGAATGGAAAGAGAAACAATATTGCCCGGGGCGAAAATTTTTTGTTAATAAACAAATTTTTGCAACTTATTGTTAATTAAGCGATTTCCTAATTTCGGCGGGCGATCGAAGTGTCGTATTCTTGTAGAGCATCGCAAGCCATGAAACTTTCGTCCCAAACGTTTTCCTCTACAACGCTTTCCTATACCGATAAAATCGAAGAGAAAAAATCGTAAAGTATGAAAATTTTTCTAAGTCCTAGCGGCGTAGACCTTTACAAGAGTGTGGAGCCTCAACGGTGCGACTTAGAGGAAAAAGTGTATCTTTCTTTTTTACGCAGAATCGAAAAAGAAACAACATTGCACTGGGCGAAAAATTTCGTTAATAGGCCAATTTTGCGACTTATTGTTGATTAACCGATTTCGTAAGGACGAGCGGCAGTGGTATTCCCGCCAAGACAGTAGAGCGGCAGCGGTGCGACCTAGAGGAAAATGTTTTAATACTTTCTGGTGCAGAATGGAAAGAGAAACAATATTGCCCGGGGCGAAAAATTTTTGTTAATAAACAAATTTTTGCAACTTATTGTTAATTAAGCGATTTCCTAATTTCGGCGGGCGATCGAAGTGTCGTATTCTTGTAGAGCATCGCAAGCCATGAAACTTTCGTCCCAAACGTTTTCCTCTACAACGCTTTCCTATACCGATAAAATCGAGAGAAAAAATCGTAAAGTATGAAAATTTTTCTAAGTCCTAGCGGCGTAGACCTTTACAAGAGTGTGGAGCCTCAACGGTGCGACTTAGAGGAAAAAGTGTATCTTTCTTTTTTACGCAGAATCGAAAAAGAAAACAACATTGCACTGGGCGAAAAATTTCGTTAATAGGCCAATTTTGCGACTTATTGTTGATTAACCGATTTCGTAAGGACGGGCGGCAGTGGTGTTTCCGCCAAGACAGTAGAGCGGCAGCGGTGCGACCTAGAGGAAAATGTTTTAATACTTTCTGGTGCAGAATGGAAAGAGAAACAATATTGCCCGGGGCGAAAAATTTTTGTTAATAAACAAATTTTTGCAACTTATTGTTAATTAAGCGATTTCCTAATTTCGGCGGGCGATCGAAGTGTCGTATTCTTGTAGAGCATCGCAAGCCATGAAACTTTCGTCCCAAACGTTTTCCTCTACAAACGCTTTCCTATACCGATAAAATCGAGAGAAAAAATCGTAAAGTATGAAAATTTTTTCTAAGTCCTAGCGGCGTAGACCTTTACAAGAGTGTGGAGCCTCAACGGTGCGACTTAGAGGAAAAAGTGTATCTTTCTTTTTTACGCAGAATCGAAAAAGAAACAACATTGCACTGGGCGAAAAATTTCGTTAATAGGCCAATTTTGCGACTTATTGTTGATTAACCGATTTCGTAAGGACGAGCGGCAGTGGTATTCCCGCCAAGACAGTAGAGCGGCAGCGGTGCGACCTAGAGGAAAATGTTTTAATACTTTCTGGTGCAGAATGGAAAGAGAAACAATATTGCCCGGGGCGAAAATTTTTGTTAATAAACAAATTTTTTGCAACTTATTGTTAATTAAGCGATTTCCTAATTTCGGCGGGCGATCGAAGTGTCGTATTCTTGTAGAGCATCGCAAGCCATGAAACTTTCGTCCCAAACGTTTTCCTCTACAACGCTTTCCTATACCGATAAAATCGAGAGAAAAAATCGTAAAGTATGAAAATTTTTCTAAGTCCTAGCGGCGTAGACCTTTACAAGAGTGTGGAGCCTCAACGGTGCGACTTAGAGGAAAAAGTGTATCTTTCTTTTTTACGCAGAATCGAAAAAGAAACAACATTGCACTGGGCGAAAAATTTCGTTAATAGGCCAATTTTGCGACTTATTGTTGATTAACCGCTTTCGTAAGGACGGGCGGCAGTGGTGTTTCCGCCAAGACAGTAGAGCGGCAGCGGTGCGACCTAGAGGAAAAAGTTTTAATACTTTCTGGCGCGGAATCGAAAGAGAAAACAATATTGCCCGGGGCGAAAATTTTTGTTAATAAACAAATTTGTGCAACTTATTGTTAATTAACCGATTTCCTAATTTCGGCGGGCGATCGAAATGTCGTATTCTTGTAGAGCATCGCAAACCATGAAACTTTCGTCCCAAACGTTTTCCTCTACAACGCTTTCCTATACCGATAAAATCGAAGAGAAAAAAATCGTAAAGTATGAAAATTTTTCTAAGTCCTAGCGGCGTAGACCTTTACAAGAGTGTGGAGCCTCAACGGTGCGACTTAGAGGAAAAAAGTGTATCTTTCTTTTTTACGCAGAATCGAAAAAGAAACAACATTGCACTGGGCGAAAAATTTCGTTAATAGGCCAATTTTGCGACTTATTGTTGATTAACCGCTTTCGTAAGGACGGGCGGCAGTGGTGTTTCCGCCAAGACAGTAGAGCGGCAGCGGTGCGACCTAGAGGAAAAAGTTTTAATACTTTCTGGCGCGGAATCGAAAGAGAAACAATATTGCCCGGGGCGAAAATTTTTGTTAATAAACAAATTTGTGCAACTTATTGTTAATTAACCGATTTCCTAATTTCGGCGGGCGATCGAAATGTCGTATTCTTGTAGAGCATCGCAAACCATGAAACTTTCGTCCCAAACGTTTTCCTCTACAACGCTTTCCTATACCGATAAAATCGAGAGAAAAAATCGTAAAGTATGAAAATTTTTCTAAGTCCTAGCGGCGTAGACCTTTACAAGAGTGTGGAGCCTCAACGGTGCGACTTAGAGGAAAAAGTGTATCTTTCTTTTTTACGCAGAATCGAAAAAGAAACAACATTGCACTGGGCGAAAAATTTCGTTAATAGGCCAATTTTGCGACTTATTGTTGATTAACCGATTTCGTAAGGACGAGCGGCAGTGGTATTCCCGCCAAGACAGTAGAGCGGCAGCGGTGCGACCTAGAGGAAAATGTTTTAATACTTTCTGGTGCAGAATGGAAAGAGAAACAATATTGCCCGGGGCGAAAATTTTTGTTAATAAACAAATTTTTTGCAACTTATTGTTAATTAAGCGATTTCCTAATTTCGGCGGGCGATCGAAGTGTCGTATTCTTGTAGAGCATCGCAAGCCATGAAACTTTCGTCCCAAACGTTTTCCTCTACAACGCTTTCCTATACCGATAAAATCGAGAGAAAAAATCGTAAAGTATGAAAATTTTTTCTAAGTCCTAGCGGCGTAGACCTTTACAAGAGTGTGGAGCCCTCAACGGTGCGACTTAGAGGAAAAAGTGTATCTTTCTTTTTTACGCAGAATCGAAAAAGAAACAACATTGCACTGGGCGAAAAATTTCGTTAATAGGCCAATTTTGCGACTTATTGTTGATTAACCGATTTCGTAAGGACGGGCGGCAGTGGTGTTTCCGCCAAGACAGTAGAGCGGCAGCGGTGCGACCTAGAGGAAAATGTTTTAATACTTTCTGGTGCAGAATGGAAAGAGAAACAATATTGCCCGGGGCGAAAATTTTTGTTAATAAACAAATTTTTGCAACTTATTGTTAATTAAGCGATTTCCTAATTTCGGCGGGCGATCGAAGTGTCGTATTCTTGTAGAGCATCGCAAGCCATGAAACTTTCGTCCCAAACGTTTTTCCTCTACAACGCTTTCCTATACCGATAAAATCGAGAGAAAAAATCGTAAAGTATGAAAATTTTTCTAAGTCCTAGCGGCGTAGACCTTTACAAGAGTGTGGAGCCTCAACGGTGCGACTTAGAGGAAAAAGTGTATCTTTCTTTTTTACGCAGAATCGAAAAAGAAACAACATTGCACTGGGCGAAAAATTTCGTTAATAGGCCAATTTTGCGACTTATTGTTGATTAACCGATTTCGTAAGGACGAGCGGCAGTGGTATTCCCGCCAAGACAGTAGAGCGGCAGCGGTGCGACCTAGAGGAAAATGTTTTAATACTTTCTGGTGCAGAATGGAAAGAGAAACAATATTGCCCGGGGCGAAAATTTTTGTTAATAAACAAATTTTTGCAACTTATTGTTAATTAAGCGATTTCCTAATTTCGGCGGGCGATCGAAGTGTCGTATTCTTGTAGAGCATCGCAAGCCATGAAACTTTCGTCCCAAAACGTTTTTCCTCTACAACGCTTTCCTATACCGATAAAATCGAGAGAAAAAATCGTAAAGTATGAAAATTTTTCTAAGTCCTAGCGGCGTAGACCTTTACAAGAGTGTGGAGCCTCAACGGTGCGACTTAGAGGAAAAAGTGTATCTTTCTTTTTTACGCAGAATCGAAAAAGAAACAACATTGCACTGGGCGAAAAATTTCGTTAATAGGCCAATTTTGCGACTTATTGTTGATTAACCGATTTCGTAAGGACGAGCGGCAGTGGTATTCCCGCCAAGACAGTAGAGCGGCAGCGGTGCGACCTAGAGGAAAATGTTTTAATACTTTCTGGTGCAGAATGGAAAGAGAAACAATATTGCCCGGGGCGAAAATTTTTGTTAATAAACAAATTTTTGCAACTTATTGTTAATTAAGCGATTTCCTAATTTCGGCGGGCGATCGAAGTGTCGTATTCTTGTAGAGCATCGCAAGCCATGAAACTTTCGTCCCAAACGTTTTTCCTCTACAACGCTTTCCTATACCGATAAAATCGAGAGAAAAAAATCGTAAAGTATGAAAATTTTTCTAAGTCCTAGCGGCGTAGACCTTTACAAGAGTGTGGAGCCTCAACGGTGCGACTTAGAGGAAAAAGTGTATCTTTCTTTTTTACGCAGAATCGAAAAAGAAACAAACATTGCACTGGGCGAAAAAATTTCGTTAATAGGCCAATTTTGCGACTTATTGTTGATTAACCGATTTCGTAAGGACGGGCGGCAGTGGTGTTTCCGCCAAGACAGTAGAGCGGCAGCGGTGCGACCTAGAGGAAAATGTTTTAATACTTTCTGGTGCAGAATGGAAAGAGAAACAATATTGCCCGGGGCGAAAATTTTTGTTAATAAACAAATTTTTTGCAACTTATTGTTAATTAAGCGATTTCCTAATTTCGGCGGGCGATCGAAGTGTCGTATTCTTGTAGAGCATCGCAAGCCATGAAACTTTTCGTCCCCAAACGTTTTCCTCTACAACGCTTTCCTATACCGATAAAATCGAGAGAAAAAAATCGTAAAGTATGAAAATTTTTCTAAGTCCTAGCGGCGTAGACCTTTACAAGAGTGTGGAGCCTCAACGGTGCGACTTAGAGGAAAAAGTGTATCTTTCTTTTTTACGCAGAATCGAAAAAGAAAACAACATTGCACTGGGCGAAAAATTTCGTTAATAGGCCAATTTTGCGACTTATTGTTGATTAACCGATTTCGTAAGGACGAGCGGCAGTGGTATTCCCGCCAAGACAGTAGAGCGGCAGCGGTGCGACCTAGAGGAAAATGTTTTTAATACTTTCTGGTGCAGAATGGAAAGAGAAACAATATTGCCCGGGGCGAAAATTTTTGTTAATAAACAAATTTTTGCAACTTATTGTTAATTAAGCGATTTCCTAATTTCGGCGGGCGATCGAAGTGTCGTATTCTTGTAGAGCATCGCAAGCCATGAAACTTT
>CAXDIW010000470.1:0-86000 GCA_963989415.1 Cerceris ruficornis | reverse complement strand
AACATGTACGCAAAGCATCCAAACAGTACCATTCGCCAATTTTTTGTTCTTCAAGTTTAAGTGAACTACGAGCCCCATTGTTAATCCTTTAAAAAAAATTATTTGTAAATTTCGACAAGTAGAACATTGAATGGATCAGGTAGACGGTTGAAATCATTGTATATATTGCTTCTATATTCTACGAAACATATATGCAAAGCATCCAAACAGTACAATTCGCCAATTTTTTGTTCTTCAAGTTTAAGTGAACTACGAGCCCCATTGTTAATCCTTTAAAAAAAATTATTTGTAAATTTCGACAAGTAGAACAATGAATGGATCAGGTAGAAGGTTGAAATCATTGTATATATTGCTTCTATATTCTACGAAACATATATGCAAAGCATCCAAACAGTACAATTCGCCAATTTTTTGTTCTTCAAGTTTAAGTAAACTACGATCCCCATTGTTAATCCATTAACGGAAATTATTTGTAACTTTCGACAAGTAGAACAATGAATGGAACAGGTAGACGGTTGAAATCAATGTATATATTGCTTCTATATAGTCTAAGAAACATATATGCAAAGCATCCAAACAGTACCATTCGCCAATTTTTTGTTCTTCAAGTTCAAGTGAACAATGAGCCCCATTGTTAATCCTTTATCGGAAATTCTTTGTAACTTTCGTCAAGTAGAACAATGAATGGAACAGGTAGACGGTTGAAATCTTTGTATATGTTGCTTCTATATAGTCTTAGAAACCTATGTGCAAAGCATCTAAACAGTAACATTCGCCAATTTTTTGATCTTCAAGTTTAAGTGAACAGCGAGCCCCATTGATAATCATGAAACGGAAATTATTTGTAACTTTCTACAAGTAGAACAATAAATAGTACAGGTAGACGGGTGAAATCTTTCTATATATTGCTTCTAAATAGTCTAAGAAACATATATGCAAAGCATCCAAACAGTACAATTCGCCAATTTTTTGTTCTTCAAGTTTAAGTGAACAATGAGCCCCATTGTTAATCCTTTATCGGAAATTAATTGTAACTTTCTACAAGTAGAACAATGATTGGAACAGGTAGACGGTTGAAATCTTTGTATATATTGCATCTATATAGTCTAAGAAACATATATGCAAAGCATCCAAACAGTACAATTCGCCAATTTTTTGTTCTTCAAGTTTAAGTAAACTACGATCCCCATTGTTAAGCCACTAACGGAAATTATTTGTAACTTTCGACAAGTTGAACAATGAATGGAACAGGTAGACGGTTGAAATCAATGTATATATTGCTTCTATATAGTCTAAGAAACATATATGCAAAGCATCCAAACAGTACCATTCGCCAATTTTTTGTTCTTCAAGTTTAAGTGAACAATGAGCCCCATTGTTAATCCTTTATCGGAAATTCTTTGTAACTTTCGTCAAGTAGAACAATGAATGGAACAGGTAGACGGTTGAAATCTTTGTATATGTTGCTTCTATATAGTCTAAGAAACCTATGTGCAACGCATCTAAACAGTAACATTCGCCAATTTTTTGATCTTCAAGTTTAAGTGAACAGCGAGCCCCATTGATAATCATGAAATGGAAATTATTTGTAACTTTCTACAAGTAGAACAATAAATAGTACAGGTAGACGGGTGAAATCTTTCTATATATTGCTTCTAAATAGTCTAAGAAACATATATGCAACGCATCCAAACAGTACAATTCGCCAATTTTTTGTTCTTCAAGTTTAAGTGAACTACGAGCCCCATTGTTAATCCTTTAACGGAAATTAATTGTAACTTTCTACAAGTAGAACAATGATTGGAACTGGTAGACGGTTGAAATATTTGTATATATTGCTTCCATATAGTCTAAGAAACATGTACGCAAAGCATCCAAACAGTACCATTCGCCAATTTTTTGTTCTTCAAGTTTAAGTGAACAATGAGCCCCATTGTTAATCCTTTATCGGAAATTATTTGTAAATTTCGACAAGTAGAACAATGAATGGGACAGGTAGACTGTTGAAATCATTGTATATATTGCTTTTATATAGTCCAAGAAACATATATGCAAAGGGTCCAAACAGTACAATTCGCCAATTTTTTGCTCTTCAAGTTTAAGTGAACTACGAGCCCCATTGTTAATCCTTTAATGGAAATTATTTGTAAATTTCGGCAAGTAGAACAATGAATGGAATAGGTAGACGGTTGAAATCATTGTATATATTGTTTCTATATAGTCTAAGAAACATATATGCAAAGCATCCAAACAGTACAATTCGCCAATTGTTTGTTCTTCATGTTTAAGTAAACTACGATCCCCATTGTTAATCCCTTAACGGAAATTATTTGTTACTTTCGACAAGTAGAACAATGAATGGAACAGGTAGACTGTTGAAATCATTGTATATATTGCTTCTATATAGTCTAAGAAACGTATATGCAAAGCATCCAAACAGTACAATTCGCCAATTTTTTGTTCTTCAAGTTTAAGTAAACTACGATCCCCATTGTTAATCCCTTAACGGAAATTATTTGTAACTTTCGACAAGTAGAACAATGAATGGAACAGGTAGACGGTTGAAATCTTTGTATATATTGCTTCTATATAGTATAAGAAACATATATGCAAAGCATCCAAACAGTACTATTCGCCAATTTTTTGTTCTTCAAGTTTAAGTGAACAATGAGCCCCAATGGTTAATCCGTTATAGGAAATTATTTGTATTTTTCGACAAGTAGAACAATGAATGGAACAGGTAGACGGTTGAAATCTTTGTATATATTGCTTCTATATAGTCTAAGAAACATATATGCAAAGCATCCAAACAGTACAATTCGCCAATTTTTTGTTCTTCAAGTTTAAGTAAACTACGATCCCCATTGTTAATCCCTTAACGGAAATTATTTGTAACCTTCGACAAGTAGAACAGTGAATGGAACAGGTAGACGGTTGAAATCTTTGTATATATTGCTTCTATATAGTATAAGAAACATATATGCAAAGCATCCAAACAGTACAATTCGCCAATTGTTTGTTCTTCAAGTTTAAGTAAACTACGATCCCCATTGTTAATCCCTTAACGGAAATTATTTGTTACTTTCGACAAGTAGAACAATGAATGGAACAGGTAGACTGTTGAAATCATTGTATATATTGCTTCTATATAGTCTAAGAAACGTATATGCAAAGCATCCAAACAGTACAATTCGCCAATTTTTTGTTCTTCAAGTTTAAGTAAACTACGATCCCCATTGTTAATCCCTTAACGGAAATTATTTGTAACTTTCGACAAGTAGAACAATGAATGGTACAGGTAGACGGTTGAAATC
The DNA here is from genome assembly GCA_963989415.1 of Cerceris ruficornis. NCBI lineage: Eukaryota > Metazoa > Arthropoda > Insecta > Hymenoptera > Crabronidae > Cerceris > Cerceris ruficornis. The sequence goes on along the minus strand of CAXDIW010000470.1, from coordinate 82,686 downwards.
TTTGTATATATTGCTTCTATATAGTATAAGAAACATATATGCAAAGCATCCAAACAGTACTATTCGCCAATTTTTTGTTCTTCAAGTTTAAGTGAACAATGAGCCCCAATGGTTAATCCGTTATAGGAAATTATTTGTATTTTTCGACAAGTAGAACAATGAATGGAACAGGTAGACGGTTGAAATCTTTGTATATATTGCTTCTATATAGTCTAAGAAACATATATGCAAAGCATCCAAACAGTACAATTCGCCAATTTTTTGTTCTTCAAGTTTAAGTAAACTACGATCCCCATTGTTAATCCCTTAACGGAAATTATTTGTAACCTTCGACAAGTAGAACAGTGAATGGAACTGGTAGACGGTTGAAATCTTTGTATATATTGCTTCTATATAGTATAAGAAACATATATGCAAAGCATCCAAACAGTACAATTCGCCAATTTTTTGTTCTTCAAGTTTAAGTGAACTACGAGCCCAATGGTTAATCCGTTATAGGAAATTATTTGTAACTTTCGAAAAGTAGAACAATGATTGGAACACGTAGACGGTTGAAATCTTTTTATATATTGCTTCCATATGGTCTAAGAAACAGGTACGCAAAGCATCCAAACAGTACCATTCGCCAATTTTTTGGTCTTCAAGTTTAAGTGAACAATGAGCCCCAATGGTTAATCCTTTATCGGAAATTATTTGTAAATTTCGACATGTAGAACAATGAATGGATCATGTAGACGGTTGAAATCATTGTATATATTGCTTCCATATAGTCTAAGAAACATATATGCAAAGCATCCAAACAGTACCATTCGCCAATTTTTTGTTCTTCAAGTTTAAGTGAACAGCGAGCCCCATTGATAATCATGAAATGGAAATTATTTGTAACTTTCTACAAGTAGAACAATGAATGGAACAGGTAGACGGTTGAATTCTTTGTATATATTGCTTCTATATAGTCTAAGAAACCTATATGCAAAGCATCCAAACAGTACAATTCGCCAATTATTCGTTCTTCAAGTTTAATTTAACAACGAGTCCCATTGTTAATCCTTTAAAGGAAATTATGTGTAAATTTCGACAAGTAGAACAATGATTGGAACACGTAGACGGTTGAAATCTTTGTATATATTGCTTCCATATAGTCTAAGAAACATATATGCAAAGCATCCAAACAGTACAATTCGCCAATTTTTTGTTCTTCAAGTTTAAGTGAACAACGAGACCCATTGTTAATCCTTTATCGGAAATTATTTGTAACTTTCGACAAGTAGATCAATGAATGGAACAAGTAGACGATTGAAATCTTTGTATATATTGCTTCTATATAGTCTAAGAAACATATATGCAAAGCATCCAAACAGTACAATTCGCCAATTTTTTGTTCTTCAAGTTTAAGTGAACAATGAGCCCCATTGTTAATCCTTTATCGGAAATTATTTGTAAATTTCGACAAGTAGAACAATGAATGGGACAGGTAGACTGTTGAAATCATTGTATATATTGCTTCCATATAGTCCAAGAAACATAAATGCAAAGCGTCCAAACAGTACAATTCGCCAATTTTTTGCTCTTCAAGTTTAAGTGAACAATGAGCCCCAATGGTTAATCCGTTATAGGAAATTATTTGTATTTTTCGACAAGTAGAACAATGAATGGAACAGGTAGACGGTTGAAATATTTGTATATATTGCTTCTATATAATCTACGAAACATATATGCAAAGCATCCAAACAGTACAATTCGCCAATTTTTTGCTCTTCAAGTTTAAGTGAACTACGAGCCCCATTGTTAATCCTTTAATGGAAATTATTTGTAAATTTCGGCAAGTAGAACAATGAATGGAATAGGTAGACGGTTGAAATCATTGTATATATTGCTTCTATATAGTCTAAGAAACATATATGCAAAGCATCCAAACAGTACAATTCGCCAATTGTTTGTTCTTCAAGTTTAAGTAAACTACGATCCCCATTGTTAATCCCTTAACGGAAATTATTTGTTACTTTCGACAAGTAGAACAATGAATGGAACAGGTAGACTGTTGAAATCATTGTATATATTGCTTCTATATAGTCTAAGAAACGTATATGCAAAGCATCCAAACAGTACAATTCGCCAATTTTTTGTTCTTCAAGTTTAAGTAAACTACGATCCCCATTGTTAATCCCTTAACGGAAATTATTTGTAACTTTCGACAAGTAGAACAATGAATGGAACAGGTAGACGGTTGAAATCTTTGTATATATTGCTTCTATATAGTATAAGAAACATATATGCAAAGCATCCAAACAGTACTATTCGCCAATTTTTTGTTCTTCAAGTTTAAGTGAACAATGAGCCCCAATGGTTAATCCGTTATAGGAAATTATTTGTATTTTTCGACAAGTAGAACAATGAATGGAACAGGTAGACGGTTGAAATCTTTGTATATATTGCTTCTATATAGTCTAAGAAACATATATGCAAAGCATCCAAACAGTACAATTCGCCAATTTTTTGTTCTTCAAGTTTAAGTAAACTACGATCCCCATTGTTAATCCCTTAACGGAAATTATTTGTAACCTTCGACAAGTAGAACAGTGAATGGAACAGGTAGACGGTTGAAATCTTTGTATATATTGCTTCCATATAGTATAAGAAACATATATGCAAAGCATCCAAACAGTACAATTCGCCAATTTTTTGTTCTTCAAGTTTAAGTGAACTACGAGCCCAATGGTTAATCCGTTATAGGAAATTATTTGTAACTTTCGAAAAGTAGAACAATGATTGGAACACGTAGACGGTTGAAATCTTTGTATATATTGCTTCCATATGGTCTAAGAAACAGGTACGCAAAGCATCCAAACAGTACCATTCGCCAATTTTTTGGTCTTCAAGTTTAAGTGAACAATGAGCCCCAATGGTTAATCCTTTATCGGAAATTATTTGTAAATTTCGACAAGTAGAACAATGAATGGATCATGTAGACGGTTGAAATCATTGTATATATTGCTTCCATATAGTCTAAGAAACATATATGCAAAGCATCCAAACAGTACCATTCGCCAATTTTTTGTTCTTCAAGTTTAAGTGAACAGCGAGCCCCATTGATAATCATGAAATGGAAATTATTTGTAACTTTCTACAAGTAGAACAATGAATGGAACAGGTAGACGGTTGAATTCTTTGTATATATTGCTTCTATATAGTCTAAGAAACCTATATGCAAAGCATCCAAACAGTACAATTCGCCAATTATTTGTTCTTCAAATTTAATTTAACAACGAGTCCCATTGTTAATCCTTTAAAGGAAATTATGTGTAAATTTCGACAAGTAGAACAATGATTGGAACACGTAGACGGTTGAAATCTTTGTATATATTGCTTCCATATAGTCTAAGAAATATATATGCAAAGCATCCAAACAGTACAATTCGCCAATTTTTTGTTCTTCAAGTTTAAGTGAACAATGAGACCCATTGTTAATCCTTTATCGGAAATTATTTGTAACTTTCGACAAGTAGATCAATGAATGGAACAAGTAGACGATTGAAATCTTTGTATATATTGCTTCTATATAGTCTAAGAAACATATATGCAAAGCATCCAAACAGTACAATTCGCCAATTTTTTGTTCTTCAAGTTTAAGTGAACAATGAGCCCCAATGGTTAATCCGTTATCGGAAATTATTTGTAGCTTTCGACAAGTAGAACAATGAATGGAACAGGTAGACGGTTGAAATCTTTGTATATATTGCTTCTATATAGTCTAAGAAACATATATGCAAAGCATCCAAACAGTACAATTCGCCAATTTATTGTTCTTCAAGTTTAAGTTAAAAACGAGCCCCATTGTTAATCCTTTAAAGGAAATTATGTGTAAATTTCGACAAGTAGAACAATGATTGGAACACGTAGACGGTTGAAATCTTTGTATATATTGCTTCCATATGGTCTAAGAAACATGTACGCAAAGCATCCAAACAGTACCATTCGCCAATTTTTTGGTCTTCAAGTTTAAGTGAACAATGAGCCCCAATGGTTAATCCTTTATCGGAAATTATTTGTAATTTTCGACAAGTCGAACAATGAATGGAACAGGTAGACGGGTGAAATCTTTCTATATATTGCTTCTAAATAGTCTAAGAAACATATATGCAAAGCATCCAAACAGTACAATTCGCCAATTTTTTGTTCTTCAAGTATAAGTGAACAATGAGCCCCATTGTTAATCCTTTATCGGAAATTATTTGTAACTTTCGACAAGTAGAACAATGAATGGAACAGGTAGACGGTTGAAATCTTTGTATATGTTGCTTCTATATAGTCTAAGAAACCTATATGCAAAGCATCTAAACAGTAACATTCGCCAATTTTTTGATCTTCAAGTTTAAGTGAACAGCGAGCCCCATTGATAATCATGAAATGGAAATTATTTGTAACGTTCTACAAGTAGAACAATAAATAGTACAGGTAGACGGGTGAAATCTTTCTATATATTGCTTCTAAATAGTCTAAAAAACATATATGCAAAGCATCCAAACAGTACAATTCGCCAATTTTTTGTTCTTCAAGTTTAAGTGAACTACGAGCCCCATTGTTAATCCTTTAAAAAAAATTATTTGTAAATTTCGACAAGTAGAACAATGAATGGATCAGGTAGACGGTTGAAATCATTGTATATATTGCTTCTATATTCTACGAAACATATATGCAAAGCATCCAAACAGTACAATTCGCCAATTTTTTGTTCTTGAAGTTTAAGTAAACTACGATCCCCATTGTTAATCCCTTAACGGAAATTATTTGTAACCTTCGACAAGTAGAACAGTGAATGGAACAGGTAGACGGTTGAAATCTTTGTATATATTGCTTCTATATAGTATAAGAAACATATATGCAAAGCATCCAAACAGTACAATTCGCCAATTGTTTGTTCTTCAAGTTTAAGTAAACTACGATCCCCATTGTTAATCCATTAACGGAAATTATTTGTAACTTTCGACAAGTAGAACAATGAATGGAACAGGTAGACGGTTGAAATCAATGTATATATTGCTTCTATATAGTCTAAGAAACATATATGCAAAGCATCCAAACAGTACCATTCGCCAATTTTTTGTTCTTCAAGTTTAAGTGAACAATGAGCCCCATTGTTAATCCTTTATCGGAAATTCTTTGTAACTTTCGTCAAGTAGAACAATGAATGGAACAGGTAGACGGTTGAAATCTTTGTATATGTTGCTTCTATATAGTCTTAGAAACCTATGTGCAAAGCATCTAAACAGTAACATTCGCCAATTTTTTGATCTTCAAGTTTAAGTGAACAGCGAGCCCCATTGATAATCATGAAATGGAAATTATTTGTAACTTTCTACAAGTAGAACAATAAATAGTACAGGTAGACGGGTGAAATCTTTCTATATATTGCTTCTAAATAGTCTAAGAAACATATATGCAAAGCATCCAAACAGTACAATTCGCCAATTTTTTGTTCTGCAAGTTTAAGTGAACAATGAGCCCCATTGTTAATCCTTTTTCGGAAATTATTTGTAAATTTCGACAAGTAGAACAATGAATGGGACAGGTAGACTGTTGAAATCATTGTATATATTGCTTTTATATAGTCCAAGAAACATATATGCAAAGCGTCCAAACAGTACAATTCGCCAATTTTTTGCTCTTCAAGTTTAAGTGAACTACGAGCCCCATTGTTAATCCTTTAATGGAAATTATTTGTAAATTTCGGCAAGTAGAACAATGAATGGAACAGGTAGACTGTTGAAATCATTGTATATATTGCTTCTATATAGTCTAAGAAACGTATATGCAAAGCATCCAAACAGTACAATTCGCCAATTTTTTGTTCTTCAAGTTTAAGTAAACTACGATCCCCATTGTTAATCCCTTAACGGAAATTGTTTGTAACTTTCGACAAGTAGAACAATGAATGGAACAGGTAGACGGTTGAAATCTTTGTATATATTGCTTCTATATAGTATAAGAAACATATATGCAAAGCATCCAAACAGTACTATTCGCCAATTTTTTGTTCTTCAAGTTTAAGTGAACAATGAGCCCCAATGGTTAATCCGTTATAGGAAATTATTTGTATTTTTCGACAAGTAGAACAATGAATGGAACAGGTAGACGGTTGAAATCTTTGTATATATTGCTTCTATATAGTCTAAGAAACATATATGCAAAGCATCCAAACAGTACAATTCGCCAATTTTTTGTTCTTCAAGTTTAAGTAAACTACGATCCCCATTGTTAATCCCTTAACGGAAATTATTTGTAACCTTCGAAAAGTAGAACAGTGAATGGAACAGGTAGACGGTTGAAATCTTTGTATATATTGCTTCTATATAGTATAAGAAACATATATGCAAAGCATCCAAACAGTACAATTCGCCAATTTTTTGTTCTTCAAGTTTAAGTGAACTACGAGCCCAATGGTTAATCCGTTATAGGAAATTATTTGTAACTTTCGAAAAGTAGAACAATGATTGGAACACGTAGACGGTTGAAATCTTTGTATATATTGCTTCCATATGGTCTAAGAAACAGGTACGCAAAGCATCCAAACAGTACCATTCGCCAATTTTTTGGTCTTCAAGTTTAAGTGAACAATGAGCCCCAATGGTTAATCCTTTATCGGAAATTATTTGTAAATTTCGACAAGTAGAACAATGAATGGGACAGGTAGACTGTTGAAATCATTGTATATATTGCTTCCATATAGTCCAAGAAACATATATGCAAAGCGTCCAAACAGTACAATTCGCCAATTTTTTGCTCTTCAAGTTTAGTGAACAATGAGCCCCAATGGTTAATCCGTTATAGGAAATTATTTGTATTTTTCGACAAGTAGAACAATGAATGGAACAGGTAGACGGTTGAAATCTTTGTATATATTGCTTCTATATAATCTACGAAACATATATGCAAAGCATCCAAACAGTACCATTCGCCAATTTTTTGTTCTTCAAGTTTAAGTGAACTACGAGCCCCATTGTTAATCCTTTAACGGAAATTAATTGTAACTTTCTACAAGTAGAACAATGATTGGAACTGGTAGACGGTTGAAATATTTGTATATATTGCTTCCATATAGTCTAAGAAACATGTACGCAAAGCATCCAAACAGTACCATTCGCCAATTTTTTGTTCTTCAAGTTTAAGTGAACAATGAGCCCCATTGTTAATCCTTTATCGGAAATTATTTGTAAATTTCGACAAGTAGAACAATGAATGGGACAGGTAGACTGTTGAAATCATTGTATATATTGCTTTTATATAGTCCAAGAAACATATATGCAAAGGGTCCAAACAGTACAATTCGCCAATTTTTTGCTCTTCAAGTTTAAGTGAACTACGAGCCCCATTGTTAATCCTTTAATGGAAATTATTTGTAAATTTCGGCAAGTAGAACAATGAATGGAATAGGTAGACGGTTGAAATCATTGTATATATTGCTTCTATATAGTCTAAGAAACATATATGCAAAGCATCCAAACAGTACAATTCGCCAATTGTTTGTTCTTCAAGTTTAAGTAAACTACGATCCCCATTGTTAATCCCTTAACGGAAATTATTTGTTACTTTCGACAAGTAGAACAATGAATGGAACAGGTAGACTGTTGAAATCATTGTATATATTGCTTCTATATAGTCTAAGAAACGTATATGCAAAGCATCCAAACAGTACAATTCGCCAATTTTTTGTTCTTCAAGTTTAAGTAAACTACGATCCCCATTGTTAATCCCTTAACGGAAATTATTTGTAACTTTCGACAAGTAGAACAATGAATGGAACAGGTAGACGGTTGAAATCTTTGTATATATTGCTTCTATATAGTATAAGAAACATATATGCAAAGCATCCAAACAGTACTATTCGCCAATTTTTTGTTCTTCAAGTTTAAGTGAACAATGAGCCCCAATGGTTAATCCGTTATAGGAAATTATTTGTATTTTTCGACAAGTAGAACAATGAATGGAACAGGTAGACGGTTGAAATCTTTGTATATATTGCTTCTATATAGTCTAAGAAACATATATGCAAAGCATCCAAACAGTACAATTCGCCAATTTTTTTTTCTTCAAGTTTAAGTAAACTACGATCCCCATTGTTAATCCCTTAACGGAAATTATTTGTAACCTTCGACAAGTAGAACAGTGAATGGAACAGGTAGACGGTTGAAATCTTTGTATATATTGCTTCTATATAGTATAAGAAACATATATGCAAAGCATCCAAACAGTACAATTCGCCAATTGTTTGTTCTTCAAGTTTAAGTAAACTACGATCCCCATTGTTAATCCCTTAACGGAAATTATTTGTTACTTTCGACAAGTAGAACAATGAATGGAACAGGTAGACTGTTGAAATCATTGTATATATTGCTTCTATATAGTCTAAGAAACGTATATGCAAAGCATCCAAACAGTACAATTCGCCAATTTTTTGTTCTTCAAGTTTAAGTAAACTACGATCCCCATTGTTAATCCCTTAACGGAAATTATTTGTAACTTTCGACAAGTAGAACAATGAATGGTACAGGTAGACGGTTGAAATCTTTGTATATATTGCTTCTATATAGTATAAGAAACATATATGCAAAGCATCCAAACAGTACTATTCGCCAATTTTTTGTTCTTCAAGTTTAAGTGAACAATGAGCCCCAATGGTTAATCCGTTATAGGAAATTATTTGTATTTTTCGACAAGTAGAACAATGAATGGAACAGGTAGACGGTTGAAATCTTTGTATATATTGCTTCTATATAGTCTAAGAAACATATATGCAAAGCATCCAAACAGTACAATTCGCCAATTTTTTGTTCTTTAAGTTTAAGTAAACTACGATCCCCATTGTTAATCCCTTAACGGAAATTATTTGTAACCTTCGACAAGTAGAACAGTGAATGGAACAGGTAGACGGTTGAAATCTTTGTATATATTGCTTCTATATAGTATTAGAAACATATATGCAAAGCATCCAAACAGTACAATTCGCCAATTTTTTGTTCTTCAAGTTTAAGTGAACTACGAGCCCAATGGTTAATCCTTTATAGGAAATTATTTGTAACTTTCGAAAAGTAGAACAATGATTGGAACACGTAGACGGTTGAAATCTTTTTATATATTGCTTCCATATGGTCTAAGAAACAGGTACGCAAAGCATCCAAACAGTACCATTCGCCAATTTTTTGGTCTTCAAGTTTAAGTGAACAATGAGCCCCAATGGTTAATCCTTTATCGGAAATTATTTGTAAATTTCGACATGTAGAACAATGAATGGATCATGTAGACGGTTGAAATCATTGTATATATTGCTTCCATATAGTCTAAGAAACATATATGCAAAGCATCCAAACAGTACCATTCGCCAATTTTTTGTTCTTCAAGTTTAAGTGAACAGCGAGCCCCATTGATAATCATGAAATGGAAATTATTTGTAACTTTCTACAAGTAGAACAATGAATGGAACAGGTAGACGGTTGAATTCTTTGTATATATTGCTTCTATATAGTCTAAGAAACCTATATGCAAAGCATCCAAACAGTACAATTCGCCAATTATTCGTTCTTCAAGTTCAATTTAACAACGAGTCCCATTGTTAATCCTTTAAAGGAAATTATGTGTAAATTTCGACAAGTAGAACAATGATTGGAACACGTAGACGGTTGAAATCTTTGTATATATTGCTTCCATATAGTCTAAGAAACATATATGCAAAGCATCCAAACAGTACAATTCGCCAATTTTTTGTTCTTCAAGTTTAAGTGAACAATGAGACCCATTGTTAATCCTTTATCGGAAATTATTTGTAACTTTCGACAAGTAGATCAATGAATGGAACAAGTAGACGATTGAAATCTTTGTATATATTGCTTCTATATAGTCTAAGAAACATATATGCAAAGCATCCAAACAGTACAATTCGCCAATTTTTTGTTCTTCAAGTTTAAGTGAACAATGAGCCCCAATGGTTAATCCGTTATCGGAAATTATTTGTAGCTTTCGACAAGTAGAACAATGAATGGAACAGGTAGACGGTTGAAATCTTTGTATATATTGCGTCTATATAATCTAAGAAACATATATGCAAAGCATCCAAACAGTACCATTCGCCAATTTTTTGATCTTCAAGTTTAAGTGAACAGCGAGCCCCATTGATAATCATGAAATGGAAATTATTTGTAACTTTCTACAAGTAGAACAATAAATAGTACAGGTAGACGGGTGAAATCTTTCTATATATTGCTTCTAAATAGTCTAAGAAACATATATGCAAAGCATCCAAACAGTACAATTCGCCAATTTTTTGTTCTTCAAGTTTAAGTGAACAATGAGCCCCATTGTTAATCCTTTATCGGAAATTATTTGTAACTTTCGACAAGAAGAACAATGAATGGAACAGGTAGACGGTTGAAATCTTTGTATATGTTGCTTCTATATAGTCTAAGAAACCTATATGCAAAGCATCTAAACAGTAACATTCGCCAATTTTTTGATCTTCAAGTTTAAGTGAACAGCGAGCCCCATTGATAATCATGAAATGGAAATTATTTGTAACGTTCTACAAGTAGAACAATAAATAGTACAGGTAGACTGGTGAAATCTTTCTATATATTGCTTCTAAATAGTCTAAAAAACATATATGCAAAGCATCCAAACAGTACAATTCGCCAATTTTTTGTTCTTCAAGTTTAAGTGAACTACGAGCCCCATTGTTAATCCTTTAAAAAAAATTATTTGTAAATTTCGACAAGTAGAACAATGAATGGATCAGGTAGACGGTTGAAATCATTGTATATATTGCTTCTATATTCTACGAAACATATATGCAAAGCATCCAAACAGTACAATTCGCCAATTTTTTGTTCTTCAAGTTTAAGTGAACTACGAGCCCCATTGTTAATCCTTTAACGGAAATTAATTGTAACTTTCTACAAGTAGAACAATGATTGGAACAGGTAGACGGTTGAAATATTTGTATATATTGCTTCCATATAGACTAAGAAACATGTACGCAAAGCATCCAAACAGTACCATTCGCCAATTTTTTGTTCTTCAAGTTTAAGTGAACAATGAGCCCCATTGTTAATCCTTTATCGGAAATTATTTGTAAATTTCGACAAGTAGAACAATGAATGGGACAGGTAGACTGTTGAAATCATTGTATATATTGCTTCCATATAGTCCAAGAAACATAAATGCAAAGCGTCCAAACAGTACAATTCGCCAATTTTTTGCTCTTGAAGTTTAAGTGAACAATGAGCCCCAATGGTTAATCCGTTATAGGAAATTATTTGTATTTTTCGACAAGTAGAACAATGAATGGAACAGGTAGACGGTTGAAATCTTTGTATATATTGCTTCTATATAATCTACGAAACATATATGCAAAGCATCCAAACAGTACAATTCGCCAATTTTTTGCTCTTCAAGTTTAAGTGAACTACGAGCCCCATTGTTAATCCTTTAATGGAAATTATTTGTAAATTTCGGCAAGTAGAACAATGAATGGAATAGGTAGACGGTTGAAATCATTGTATATATTGCTTCTATATAGTCTAAGAAACATATATGCAAAGCATCCAAACAGTACAATTCGCCAATTGTTTGTTCTTCAAGTTTAAGTAAACTACGATCCCCATTGTTAATCCCTTAACGGAAATTATTTGTTACTTTCGACAAGTAGAACAATGAATGGAACAGGTAGACTGTTGAAATCATTGTATATATTGCTTCTATATAGTCTAAGAAACGTATATGCAAAGCATCCAAACAGTACAATTCGCCAATTTTTTGTTCTTCAAGTTTAAGTAAACTACGATCCCCATTGTTAATCCCTTAACGGAAATTATTTGTAACTTTCGACAAGTAGAACAATGAATGGAACAGGTAGACGGTTGAAATCTTTGTATATATTGCTTCCATATACTCTAAGAAACATGTACGCAAAGCATCCAAATAGTGCCATTCGCCAATTTTTTGTTCTTCAAGTTTAAGTGAACTACGAGCCCCATTGTTAATCCTTCAAAGGAAATTATTTGTAAATTTCGACAAGTAGAACAATGAATGGAACAGGTAGACGGTTGAAATCTTTGTATATATTGCTTCTATATAGTCTAAGAAACATATATGCAAAGCATCCAAACAGTACAATTCGCCAATTTTTTGTTCTTCAAGTTTAAGTAAACTACGATCCCCATTGTTAATCCCTTAACGGAAATTATTTGTAACCTTCGACAAGTAGAACAGTGAATGGAACACGTAGACGGTTGAAATCTTTGTATATATTGCTTCCATATGGTCTAAGAAACATGTACGCAAAGCATCCAAACAGTACCATTCGCCAATTTTTTGGTCTTCAAGTTTAAGTGAACAATGAGCCCCAATGGTTAATCCTTTATCGGAAATTATTTGTAATTTTCGACAAGTCGAACAATGAATGGAACAGGTAGACGGTTGAAATATTTGTATATATTGCTTCTATATAATATAAGAAACATATATTCAAAGCATCCAAACAGTACCATTCGCCAATTTTTTGTTCTTCAAGTTTAAGTGAACTACGAGCCCCATTGTTAATCCCTTAACGGAAATTATTTGTAACTTTCGACAAGTAGAACAATGAATGGAACAGGTAGACGGTTGAAATCTTTGTATATATTGCTTCTATATAGTATAAGAAACATATATGCAAAGCATCCAAACAGTACTATTCGCCAATTTTTTGTTCTTCAAGTTTAAGTGAACAATGAGCCCCAATGGTTAATCCGTTATAGGAAATTATTTGTATTTTTCGACAAGTAGAACAATGAATGGAACAGGTAGACGGTTGAAATCTTTGTATATATTGCTTCTATATAGTCTAAGAAACATATATGCAAAGCATCCAAACAGTACAATTCGCCAATTTTTTGTTCTTCAAGTTTAAGTAAACTACGATCCCCATTGTTAATCCCTTAACGGAAATTATTTGTAACCTTCGACAAGTAGAACAGTGAATGGAACAGGTAGACGGTTGAAATCTTTGTATATATTGCTTCTATATAGTATAAGAAACATATATGCAAAGCATCCAAACAGTACAATTCGCCAATTTTTTGTTCTTCAAGTTTAAGTGAACTACGAGCCCAATGGTTAATCCGTTATAGGAAATTATTTGTAACTTTCGAAAAGTAGAACAATGATTGGAACACGTAGACGGTTGAAATCTTTGTATATATTGCTTCCATATGGTCTAAGAAACAGGTACGCAAAGCATCCAAACAGTACCATTCGCCAATTTTTTGGTCTTCAAGTTTAAGTGAACAATGAGCCCCAATGGTTAATCCTTTATCGGAAATTATTTGTAAATTTCGACAAGTAGAACAATGAATGGATCATGTAGACGGTTGAAATCATTGTATATATTGCTTCCATATAGTCTAAGAAACATATATGCAAAGCATCCAAACAGTACCATTCGCCAATTTTTTGTTCTTCAAGTTTAAGTGAACAGCGAGCCCCATTGATAATCATGAAATGGAAATTATTTGTAACTTTCTACAAGTAGAACAATGAATGGAACAGGTAGACGGTTGAATTCTTTGTATATATTGCTTCTATATAGTCTAAGAAACCTATATGCAAAGCATCCAAACAGTACAATTCGCCAATTATTTGTTCTTCAAGTTTAATTTAACAACGAGTCCCATTGTTAATCCTTTAAAGGAAATTATGTGTAAATTTCGACAAGTAGAACAATGATTGGAACACGTAGACGGTTGAAATCTTTGTATATATTGCTTCCATATAGTCTAAGAAACATATATGCAAAGCATCCAAACAGTACAATTCGCCAATTTTTTGTTCTTCAAGTTTAAGTGAACAATGAGACCCATTGTTAATCCTTTATCGGAAATTATTTGTAACTTTCGACAAGTAGATCAATGAATGGAACAAGTAGACGATTGAAATCTTTGTATATATTGCTTCTATATAGTCTAAGAAACATATATGCAAAGCATCCAAACAGTACAATTCGCCAATTTTTTGTTCTTCAAGTTTAAGTGAACAATGAGCCCCAATGGTTAATCCGTTATCGGAAATTGTTTGTAGCTTTCGACAAGTAGAACAATGAATGGAACAGGTAGACGGTTGAAATCTTTGTATATATTGCTTCTATATAGTCTAAGAAACATATATGCAAAGCATCCAAACAGTACAATTCGCCAATTTATTGTTCTTCAAGTTTAAGTTAACAACGAGCCCCATTGTTAATCCTTTAAAGGAAATTATGTGTAAATTTCGACAAGTAGAACAATGATTGGAACACGTAGACGGTTGAAATCTTTGTATACGTTGCTTCTATATAGTCTAAGAAACCTATGTGCAAAGCATCTAAACAGTAACATTCGCCAATTTTTTGATCTTCAAGTTTAAGTGAACAGCGAGCCCCATTGATAATCATGAAATGGAAATTATTTGTAACTTTCTACAAGTAGAACAATAAATAGTACAGGTATACGGGTGAAATCTTTCTATATATTGCTTCTAAATAGTCTAAGAAACATATATGCAAAGCATCCAAACAGTACAATTCGCCAATTTTTTGTTCTTCAAGTATAAGTGAACAATGAGCCCCATTGTTAATCCTTTATCGGAAATTATTTGTAACTTTCGACAAGTAGAACAATGAATGGAACAGGTAGACGGTTGAAATCTTTGTATATGTTGCTTCTATATAGTCTAAGAAACCTAAATGCAAAGCATCTAAACAGTAACATTCGCCAATTTTTTGATCTTCAAGTTTAAGTGAACAGCGAGCCCCATTGATAATCATGAAATGGAAATTATTTGTAACGTTCTACAAGTAGAACAATTAATAGTACAGGTAGACGGGTGAAATCTTTCTATATATTGCTTCTAAATAGTCTAAAAAACATATATGCAAAGCATCCAAACAGTACAATTCGCCAATTTTTTGTTCTTCAAGTTTAAGTGAACTACGAGCCCCATTGTTAATCCTTTAAAAAAAATTATTTGTAAATTTCGACAAGTAGAACAATGAATGGATCAGGTAGACGGTTGAAATCATTGTATATATTGCTTCTATATTCTACGAAACATATATGCAAAGCATCCAAACAGTACAATTCGCCAATTTTTTGTTCTTCAAGTTTAAGTGAACTACGAGCCCCATTGTTAATCCTTTAACGGAAATTAATTGTAACTTTCTACAAGTAGAACAATGATTGGAACAGGTAGACGGTTGAAATATTTGTATATATTGCTTCCATATAGTCTAAGAAACATGTACGCGAAGCATCCAAACAGTACCATTCGCCAATTTTTTGTTCTTCAAGTTTAAGTGAACAATGAGCCCCATTGTTAATCCTTTATCGGAAATTATTTGTAAATTTCGACAAGTAGAACAATGAATGGGACAGGTAGACTGTTGAAATCATTGTATATATTGCTTCCATATAGTCCAAGAAACATATATGCAAAGCGTCCAAACAGTACAATTCGCCAATTTTTTGCTCTTCAAGTTTAGTGAACAATGAGCCCCAATGGTTAATCCGTTATAGGAAATTATTTGTATTTTTCGACAAGTAGAACAATGAATGGAACAGGTAGACGGTTGAAATCTTTGTATATATTGCTTCTATATAATCTACGAAACATATATGCAAAGCATCCAAACAGTACCATTCGCCAATTTTTTGTTCGTCAAGTTTAAGTGAACTACGAGCCCCATTGTTAATCCTTTAACGGAAATTAATTGTAACTTTCTACAAGTAGAACAATGATTGGAACTGGTAGACGGTTGAAATATTTGTATATATTGCTTCCATATAGTCTAAGAAACATGTACGCAAAGCATCCAAACAGTACCATTCGCCAATTTTTTGTTCTTCAAGTTTAAGTGAACAATGAGCCCCATTGTTAATCCTTTATCGGAAATTATTTGTAAATTTCGACAAGTAGAACAATGAATGGGACAGGTAGACTGTTGAAATCATTGTATATATTGCTTTTATATAGTCCAAGAAACATATATGCAAAGCGTCCAAACAGTACAATTCGCCAATTTTTTGCTCTTCAAGTTTAAGTGAACTACGAGCCCCATTGTTAATCCTTTAATGGAAATTATTTGTAAATTTCGGCAAGTAGAACAATGAATGGAATAGGTAGACGGTTGAAATCATTGTATATATTGCTTCTATATAGTCTAAGAAACATATATGCAAAGCATCCAAACAGTACAATTCGCCAATTGTTTGTTCTTCAAGTTTAAGTAAACTACGATCCCCATTGTTAATCCCTTAACGGAAATTATTTGTTACTTTCGACAAGTAGAACAATGAATGGAACAGGTAGACTGTTGAAATCATTGTATATATTGCTTCTATATAGTCTAAGAAACGTATATGCAAAGCATCCAAACAGTACAATTCGCCAATTTTTTGTTCTTCAAGTTTAAGTAAACTACGATCCCCATTGTTAATCCCTTAACGGAAATTATTTGTAACTTTCGACAAGTAGAACAATGAATGGAACAGGTAGACGGTTGAAATCTTTGTATATATTGCTTCTATATAGTATAAGAAACATATATGCAAAGCATCCAAACAGTACTATTCGCCAATTTTTTGTTCTTCAAGTTTAAGTGAACAATGAGCCCCAATGGTTAATCCGTTTTAGGAAATTATTTGTATTTTTCGACAAGTAGAACAATGAATGGAACAGGTAGACGGTTGAAATCTTTGTATATATTGCTTCTATATAGTCTAAGAAACATATATGCAAAGCATCCAAACAGTACAATTCGCCAATTTTTTGTTCTTCAAGTTTAAGTAAACTACGATCCCCATTGTTAATCCCTTAACGGAAATTATTTGTAACCTTCGACAAGTAGAACAGTGAATGGAACAGGTAGACGGTTGAAATCTTTGTATATATTGCTTCTATATAGTATAAGAAACATATATGCAAAGCATCCAAACAGTACAATTCGCCAATTTTTTGTTCTTCAAGTTTAAGTGAACAGCGAGCCCCATTGATAATCATGAAATGGAAATTATTTGTAACTTTCTACAAGTAGAACAATGAATGGAACAGGTAGACGGTTGAATTCTTTGTATATATTGCTTCTATATAGTCTAAGAAACCTATATGCAAAGCATCCAAACAGTACAATTCGCCAATTATTTGTTCTTTAAGTTTAATTTAACAACGAGTCCCATTGTTAATCCTTTAAAGGAAATTATGTGTAAATTTCGACAAGTAGAACAATGATTGGAACACGTAGACGGTTGAAATCTTTGTATATATTGCTTCCATATAGTCTAAGAAACATATATGCAAAGCATCCAAACAGTACAATTCGCCAATTTTTTGTTCTTCAAGTTTAAGTGAACAATGAGACCCATTGTTAATCCTTTATCGGAAATTATTTGTAACTTTCGACAAGTAGATCAATGAATGGAACAAGTAGACGAATGAAATCTTTGTATATATTGCTTCTATATAGTCTAAGAAACATATATGCAAAGCATCCAAACAGTACAATTCGCCAATTTTTTGTTCTTCAAGTTTAAGTGAACAATGAGCCCCAATGGTTAATCCGTTATCGGAAATTATTTGTAGCTTTCGACAAGTAGAACAATGAATGGAACAGGTAGACGGTTGAAATCTTTGTATATATTGCTTCCATATGGTCTAAGAAACAGGTGCGCAAAGCATCCAAACAGTACCATTCGCCAATTTTTTGGTCTTCAAGTTTAAGAGAACAATGAGCCCCAATGGTTAATCCTTTATCGGAAATTATTTGTAATTTTCGACAAGTCGAACAATGAATGGAACAGGTAGACGGTTGAAATCATTGTATATATTGCTTCTATATAGTCTAAGAAACATATATGCAAAGCATCCAAACAGTACAATTCGCCAATTTCTTGTTCTTCAAGTTTAAGTGAACAATGAGCTCCATTGTTAATCCTTTATCGGAAATTATTTGTAACTTTCGACAAGTAGAACATTGAATAGAACAGGTAGACGGTTGAAATCTTTGCATATGTTGCTTCTATATAGTCTAAGAAACCTATATGCAAAGCATCTAAACAGTAACAATCGCCAATTTTTTGATCTTCAAGTTTAAGTGAACAGCGAGCCCCATTGATAATCATGAAATGGAAGTTATTTGTAACTTGCTACAAGTAGAACAATGAATAGTACAGGTAGACGGGTGAAATCTTTCTATATATTGCTTCTATATAGTCTAAGAAACATATATGCTAAGCATCCAAACAGTACAATTCGCCAATTTTTTGTTCTTCAAGTTTAAGTGAACTACGAGCCCCATTGTTAATCCTTAAAGGAAATTATTTTTAAATTTCGACAAGTAGAACAATGATTGGAACACGTAGACGGTTGAAATCTTTGTATATATTGCTTCCATATAGTCTAAGAAACATATATGCAAAGCATCCAAACAGTACCATTCGCCAATTTTTTGTTCTTCAAGTTTAAGTGAACAATGAGACCCATTGTTAATCCTTTATCGGAAATTATTTGTAACTTTCGACAAGTAGAACAATGACTGGAACAGGTAGACGGTTGAAATCTTTGTATTATTGCTTCTATATAATCTAAGAAACATATATGCAAAGCATCCAAACAGTACCATTCGCCAATTTTTTGTTCTTCAAGTTTAAGTGAACAACGAGCCCCATTGATAATCATGAAACGGAAATTATTTGTAACTTTCTACAAGTAGAACAATGAATAGAACAGGTAGACGGTTGAAATCTTTGTATATGTTGCTTCTATATAGTCTAAGAAACCTATACGCAAAGCATCTAAACAGTAACAATCGCCAATTTTTTGATCTTCAAGTTTAAGTGAACAGCGAGCCCCATTGATAATCATGAAATGGAAATTATTTGTATCTTTCTACAAGTAGAACAATGAATAGTACAGGTAGACGGGTGAAATCTTTCTATATATTGCTTCTAAATAGTCTAAGAAACATATATGCAAAGCATCCAAACAGTACAATTCGCCAATTTTTTGTTCTTCAAGTTTAAGTGAACAACGAGCCCCATTGATAATCATGAAACGGAAATTATTTGTAACTTTCTACAAGTAGAACAATGAACAGAACAGGTAGACAGTTGAAATCTTTGTATACATTGCTTCTATATAGTATAAGAAACATATATGCAAAGCATCCAAACAGTACAATTCGCCAATTTTTTGTTCTTCAAGTTTAAGTGAACAGCGAGCCCCATTGATAATCATGAAATGGAAATTATTTGTAACTTTCTACAAGTAGAACAATGAATAGTACAGGTAGACGGTTGAAATCTTTGTATATATTGCTTCTATATAATCTAAGAAACATATATGCAAAGCATCCAAACAGTACCATTCGCCAATTTTTTGTTCTTCAAGTTTAAGTCAACAACGAGCCCCATTGATAATCATGAAATGGAAATTATTTGTAACTTTCTACAAGTAGAACAATGAATAGTACAGGTAGACGGGTGAAATCTTTCTATATAGTGCTTCTAAATAGTCTAAGAAACACATATGCAAAGCATCCAAACAGTACAATTCGCCAATTTTTTGTTCTTCAAGTTTAAGTAAACTACGATCCCCATTGTTAATCCCTTAACGGAAATTATTTGTAACCTTCGACAAGTAGAACAGTGAATGGAACAGGTAGACGGTTGAAATCTTTGTATATATTGCTTCTATATAGTATAAGAAACATATATGCAAAGCATCCAAACAGTACAATTCGCCAATTTTTTGTTCTTCAAGTTTAAGTGAACAGCGAGCCCCATTGATAATCATGAAATGGAAATTATTTGTAACTTTCTACAAGTAGAACAATGAATGGAACAGGTAGACGGTTGAATTCTTTGTATATATTGCTTCTATATAGTCTAAGAAACCTATATGCAAAGCATCCAAACAGTACAATTCGCCAATTATTTGTTCTTTAAGTTTAATTTAACAACGAGTCCCATTGTTAATCCTTTAAAGGAAATTATGTGTAAATTTCGACAAGTAGAACAATGATTGGAACACGTAGACGGTTGAAATCTTTGTATATATTGCTTCCATATAGTCTAAGAAACATATATGCAAAGCATCCAAACAGTACAATTCGCCAATTTTTTGTTCTTCAAGTTTAAGTGAACAATGAGACCCATTGTTAATCCTTTATCGGAAATTATTTGTAACTTTCGACAAGTAGATCAATGAATGGAACAAGTAGACGAATGAAATCTTTGTATATATTGCTTCTATATAGTCTAAGAAACATATATGCAAAGCATCCAAACAGTACAATTCGCCAATTTTTTGTTCTTCAAGTTTAAGTGAACAATGAGCCCCAATGGTTAATCCGTTATCGGAAATTATTTGTAGCTTTCGACAAGTAGAACAATGAATGGAACAGGTAGACGGTTGAAATCTTTGTATATATTGCTTCCATATGGTCTAAGAAACAGGTGCGCAAAGCATCCAAACAGTACCATTCGCCAATTTTTTGGTCTTCAAGTTTAAGAGAACAATGAGCCCCAATGGTTAATCCTTTATCGGAAATTATTTGTAATTTTCGACAAGTCGAACAATGAATGGAACAGGTAGACGGTTGAAATCATTGTATATATTGCTTCTATATAGTCTAAGAAACATATATGCAAAGCATCCAAACAGTACAATTCGCCAATTTCTTGTTCTTCAAGTTTAAGTGAACAATGAGCTCCATTGTTAATCCTTTATCGGAAATTATTTGTAACTTTCGACAAGTAGAACATTGAATAGAACAGGTAGACGGTTGAAATCTTTGCATATGTTGCTTCTATATAGTCTAAGAAACCTATATGCAAAGCATCTAAACAGTAACAATCGCCAATTTTTTGATCTTCAAGTTTAAGTGAACAGCGAGCCCCATTGATAATCATGAAATGGAAGTTATTTGTAACTTGCTGCAAGTAGAACAATGAATAGTACAGGTAGACGGGTGAAATCTTTCTATATATTGCTTCTATATAGTCTAAGAAACATATATGCTAAGCATCCAAACAGTACAATTCGCCAATTTTTTGTTCTTCAAGTTTAAGTGAACTACGAGCCCCATTGTTAATCCTTAAAGGAAATTATTTTTAAATTTCGACAAGTAGAACAATGATTGGAACACGTAGACGGTTGAAATCTTTGTATATATTGCTTCCATATAGTCTAAGAAACATATATGCAAAGCATCCAAACAGTACCATTCGCCAATTTTTTGTTCTTCAAGTTTAAGTGAACAATGAGACCCATTGTTAATCCTTTATCGGAAATTATTTGTAACTTTCGACAAGTAGAACAATGACTGGAACAGGTAGACGGTTGAAATCTTTGTATTATTGCTTCTATATAATCTAAGAAACATATATGCAAAGCATCCAAACAGTACCATTCGCCAATTTTTTGTTCTTCAAGTTTAAGTGAACAACGAGCCCCATTGATAATCATGAAACGGAAATTATTTGTAACTTTCTACAAGTAGAACAATGAATAGAACAGGTAGACGGTTGAAATCTTTGTATATGTTGCTTCTATATAGTCTAAGAAACCTATACGCAAAGCATCTAAACAGTAACAATCGCCAATTTTTTGATCTTCAAGTTTAAGTGAACAGCGAGCCCCATTGATAATCATGAAATGGAAATTATTTGTATCTTTCTACAAGTAGAACAATGAATAGTACAGGTAGACGGGTGAAATCTTTCTATATATTGCTTCTAAATAGTCTAAGAAACATATATGCAAAGCATCCAAACAGTACAATTCGCCAATTTTTTGTTCTTCAAGTTTAAGTGAACAACGAGCCCCATTGATAATCATGAAACGGAAATTATTTGTAACTTTCTACAAGTAGAACAATGAACAGAACAGGTAGACAGTTGAAATCTTTGTATACATTGCTTCTATATAGTATAAGAAACATATATGCAAAGCATCCAAACAGTACAATTCGCCAATTTTTTGTTCTTCAAGTTTAAGTGAACAGCGAGCCCCATTGATAATCATGAAATGGAAATTATTTGTAACTTTCTACAAGTAGAACAATGAATAGTACAGGTAGACGGTTGAAATCTTTGTATATATTGCTTCTATATAATCTAAGAAACATATATGCAAAGCATCCAAACAGTACCATTCGCCAATTTTTTGTTCTTCAAGTTTAAGTCAACAACGAGCCCCATTGATAATCATGAAATGGAAATTATTTGTAACTTTCTACAAGTAGAACAATGAATAGTACAGGTAGACGGGTGAAATCTTTCTATATAGTGCTTCTAAATAGTCTAAGAAACACATATGCAAAGCATCCAAACAGTACAATTCGCCAATTTTTTGTTCTTCAAGTTTAAGTGAACTACGAGCCCCATTGTTAATCCTTTAAAGGAAATTATTTGTAAATTTCGACAAGTAAAACAATGAATGGATCAGGTAGACGGTTGAAATCATTGTATATATTGCTTCTATATAGCCTACGAAACAATATGCAATGCATCCAAACAGTACAATTCGCCAATTTTTCGTTCTTCAAGTTTAAGTGAACTACGAGTCCCATTGTTAATCCTTTAACGGAAATTAATTGTAACTTTCTACAAGCAGAACAATGATTGGAACACGCAGACGGTTGAAATCTTTGTATATATTGCTTCCATATAGTCGAAGAAACATATATGCAAAGCATCCAAACAGTACCATTCGCCAATTTTTTGTTCTTCAAGTTTAAGTGAACAATGAGCCCCATTGTTAATCTTTTATCGGAAATTATTTGTAACTTTCGACAAGTAGAACATTGAATGGAACAGGTAGACGATTGAAATCTTTGTATATATTGCTTCTATATAGTATAAGAAACATATATGCAAAGCATCCAAACAGTACAATTCGCCAATTTTTTGTTCTTCAAGTTTAAGTGAACAGCGAGCCCCATTGATAATCATGAAATGGAAATTATTTGTAACTTTCTACAAGTAGAACAATGAACAGAACAGGTAGACGGTTGAAATCTTTGTATATGTTGCTTCTATATAGTCTAAGAAACCTATATGCAAAGCATCTAAACAGTAACAATCGCCAATTTTTTGATCTTCAAGTTTAAGTGAACAGCGAGCCCCATTGATAATCATGAAATGGAAATTATTTGTAACTTTCTACAAGTAGAACAATGAATAGAATAGGTAGACTGTTGAAATCTTTGTATATGTTTCTTCTATATAGTCTAAGAAATCTATATGCAAAGCATGTATACAGTAACAATCGCCAATTTTTTGATCTTCAAGTTTAAGTGAACAGCGAGCCCCATTGATAATCATGAAATGGAAATTCTTTGTAACTTTCTACAAGTAGAACAATGAATAGAATAGGTAGACGGTTGAAATCATTGTATATATTGCTTCCATATAGTCTAAGAAACATATATGCAAAGCAACCAAACAGTACCATTCGCCAATTTTTTGATCTTCAGGTTTAAGTAAACTACGATCCCCATTGTTAATCCCTTAACGGAAATTAATTGTAACTTTCTACAAGTAGAACAATGATTGGAACACGTAGACGGTTGAAATCTTTGTATATATTGCTTCCATATAGTCTAAGAAACATGTACGCAAAGCATCCAAACAGTACCATTCGCCAATTTTTTGGTCTTCAAGTTTAAGTGAACAATGAGCCCCAATGGTTAATCCTTTATCGGAAATTATTTGTAATTTTCGACAAGTCGAACAATGAATGGAACAGGTAGAAGGTTGAAATCTTTGTATATATTGCTTCTATATAATCTAAGAAACATATATGCAAAGCATCCAAACAGTACCATTCGCCAATTTTTTGTTCTTCAAGTTTAAGTGAACAATGAGCTCCATTGTTAATCCTTTATCGGAAATTATTTGTAACTTTCGACAAGTAGAACATTGAATAGAACAGGTAGACGGTTGAAATCTTTGCATATGTTGCTTCTATATAGTCTAAGAAACCTATATGCAAAGCATCTAAACAGTAACAATCGCCAATTTTTTGATCTTCAAGTTTAAGTGAACAGCGAGCCCCATTGATAATCATGAAATGGAAGTTATTTGTAACTTGCTACAAGTAGAACAATGAATAGTACAGGTTGACGGGTGAAATCTTTCTATATATTGCTTCTATATAGTCTAAGAAACATATATGCTAAGCATCCAAACAGTACAATTCGCCAATTTTTTGTTCTTCAAGTTTAAGTGAACTACGAGCCCCATTGTTAATCCTTAAAGGAAATTATTTTTAAATTTCGACAAGTAGAACAATGATTGGAACACGTAGACGGTTGAAATCTTTGTATATATTGCTTCCATATAGTCTAAGAAACATATATGCAAAGCATCCAAACAGTACCATTCGCCAATTTTTTGTTCTTCAAGTTTAAGTGAACAATGAGACCCATTGTTAATCCTTTATCGGAAATTATTTGTAACTTTCGACAAGTAGAACAATGACTGGAACAGGTAGACGGTTGAAATCTTTGTATTATTGCTTCTATATAATCTAAGAAACATATATGCAAAGCATCCAAACAGTACCATTCGCCAATTTTTTGTTCTTCAAGTTTAAGTGAACAACGAGCCCCATTGATAATCATGAAACGGAAATTATTTGTAACTTTCTACAAGTAGAACAATGAATAGAACAGGTAGACGGTTGAAATCTTTGTATATGTTGCTTCTATATAGTCTAAGAAACCTATACGCAAAGCATCTAAACAGTAACAATCGCCAATTTTTTGATCTTCAAGTTTAAGTGAACAGCGAGCCCCATTGATAATCATGAAATGGAAATTATTTGTATCTTTCTACAAGTAGAACAATGAATAGTACAGGTAGACGGGTGAAATCTTTCTATATATTGCTTCTAAATAGTCTAAGAAACATATATGCAAAGCATCCAAACAGTACAATTCGCCAATTTTTTGTTCTTCAAGTTTAAGTGAACAACGAGCCCCATTGATAATCATGAAACGGAAATTATTTGTAACTTTCTACAAGTAGAACAATGAACAGAACAGGTAGACAGTTGAAATCTTTGTATACATTGCTTCTATATAGTATAAGAAACATATATGCAAAGCATCCAAACAGTACAATTCGCCAATTTTTTGTTCTTCAAGTTTAAGTGAACAGCGAGCCCCATTGATAATCATGAAATGGAAATTATTTGTAACTTTCTACAAGTAGAACAATGAATAGTACAGGTAGACGGTTGAAATCTTTGTATATATTGCTTCTATATAATCTAAGAAACATATATGCAAAGCATCCAAACAGTACCATTCGCCAATTTTTTGTTCTTCAAGTTTAAGTCAACAACGAGCCCCATTGATAATCATGAAATGGAAATTATTTGTAACTTTCTACAAGTAGAACAATGAATAGTACAGGTAGACGGGTGAAATCTTTCTATATAGTGCTTCTAAATAGTCTAAGAAACACATATGCAAAGCATCCAAACAGTACAATTCGCCAATTTTTTGTTCTTCAAGTTTAAGTGAACTACGAGCCCCATTGTTAATCCTTTAAAGGAAATTATTTGTAAATTTCGACAAGTAAAACAATGAATGGATCAGGTAGACGGTTGAAATCATTGTATATATTGCTTCTATATAGCCTACGAAACAATATGCAATGCATCCAAACAGTACAATTCGCCAATTTTTCGTTCTTCAAGTTTAAGTGAACTACGAGTCCCATTGTTAATCCTTTAACGGAAATTAATTGTAACTTTCTACAAGCAGAACAATGATTGGAACACGCAGACGGTTGAAATCTTTGTATATATTGCTTCCATATAGTCGAAGAAACATATATGCAAAGCATCCAAACAGTACCATTCGCCAATTTTTTGTTCTTCAAGTTTAAGTGAACAATGAGCCCCATTGTTAATCTTTTATCGGAAATTATTTGTAACTTTCGACAAGTAGAACATTGAATGGAACAGGTAGACGATTGAAATCTTTGTATATATTGCTTCTATATAGTATAAGAAACATATATGCAAAGCATCCAAACAGTACAATTCGCCAATTTTTTGTTCTTCAAGTTTAAGTGAACAATGAGCCCCAATGGTTAATCCGTTATCGGAAATTATTTGTAACCTTCGACAAGTAGAACAATGAATGGAACAGGTAGACGGTTGAAATCTTTGTATATATTGCTTCTATATAATCTAAGAAACATATATGCAAAGCATCTAAACAGTAACAATCGCCAATTTTTTGATCTTCAAGTTTAAGTGAACAGCGAGCCCCATTGATAATCATGAAATGGAAATTATTTGTAACTTTCTACAAGTAGAACAATGAACAGAACAGGTAGACGGTTGAAATCTTTGTATATGTTGCTTCTATATAGTCTAAGAAACCTATATGCAAAGCATCTAAACAGTAACAATCGCCAATTTTTTGATCTTCAAGTTTAAGTGAACAGCGAGCCCCATTGATAATCATGAAATGGAAATTATTTGTAACTTTCTACAAGTAGAACAATGAATAGAATAGGTAGACTGTTGAAATCTTTGTATATGTTTCTTCTATATAGTCTAAGAAATCTATATGCAAAGCATGTATACAGTAACAATCGCCAATTTTTTGATCTTCAAGTTTAAGTGAACAGCGAGCCCCATTGATAATCATGAAATGGAAATTCTTTGTAACTTTCTACAAGTAGAACAATGAATAGAATAGGTAGACGGTTGAAATCATTGTATATATTGCTTCCATATAGTCTAAGAAACATATATGCAAAGCAACCAAACAGTACCATTCGCCAATTTTTTGATCTTCAGGTTTAAGTAAACTACGATCCCCATTGTTAATCCCTTAACGGAAATTAATTGTAACTTTCTACAAGTAGAACAATGATTGGAACACGTAGACGGTTGAAATCTTTGTATATATTGCTTCCATATAGTCTAAGAAACATGTACGCAAAGCATCCAAACAGTACCATTCGCCAATTTTTTGTTCTTCAAGTTTAAGTGAACAATGAGCCCCAATGGTTAATCCTTTATCGGAAATTATTTGTAATTTTCGACAAGTAGAACAATGAATGGAACAGGTAGAAGATTGAAATCTTTGTATATATTGCTTCTATATAATCTAAGAAACATATATGCAAAGCATCCAAACAGTACCATTCGCCAATTTTTTGTTCTTCAAGTTTAAGTGAACAATGAGCTCCATTGTTAATCCTTTATCGGAAATTATTTGTAACTTTCGACAAGTAGAACATTGAATAGAACAGGTAGACGGTTGAAATCTTTGCATATGTTGCTTCTATATAGTCTAAGAAACCTATATGCAAAGCATCTAAACAGTAACAATCGCCAATTTTTTGATCTTCAAGTTTAAGTGAACAGCGAGCCCCATTGATAATCATGAAATGGAAGTTATTTGTAACTTGCTACAAGTAGAACAATGAATAGTACAGGTAGACGGGTGAAATCTTTCTATATATTGCTTCTATATAGTCTAAGAAACATATATGCTAAGCATCCAAACAGTACAATTCGCCAATTTTTTGTTCTTCAAGTTTAAGTGAACTACGAGCCCCATTGTTAATCCTTAAAGGAAATTATTTTTAAATTTCGACAAGTAGAACAATGATTGGAACACGTAGACGGTTGAAATCTTTGTATATATTGCTTCCATATAGTCTAAGAAACATATATGCAAAGCATCCAAACAGTACCATTCGCCAATTTTTTGTTCTTCAAGTTTAAGTGAACAATGAGACCCATTGTTAATCCTTTATCGGAAATTATTTGTAACTTTCGACAAGTAGAACAATGACTGGAACAGGTAGACGGTTGAAATCTTTGTATTATTGCTTCTATATAATCTAAGAAACATATATGCAAAGCATCCAAACAGTACCATTCGCCAATTTTTTGTTCTTCAAGTTTAAGTGAACAACGAGCCCCATTGATAATCATGAAACGGAAATTATTTGTAACTTTCTACAAGTAGAACAATGAATAGAACAGGTAGACGGTTGAAATCTTTGTATATGTTGCTTCTATATAGTCTAAGAAACCTATACGCAAAGCATCTAAACAGTAACAATCGCCAATTTTTTGATCTTCAAGTTTAAGTGAACAGCGAGCCCCATTGATAATCATGAAATGGAAATTATTTGTATCTTTCTACAAGTAGAACAATGAATAGTACAGGTAGACGGGTGAAATCTTTCTATATATTGCTTCTAAATAGTCTAAGAAACATATATGCAAAGCATCCAAACAGTACAATTCGCCAATTTTTTGTTCTTCAAGTTTAAGTGAACAACGAGCCCCATTGATAATCATGAAACGGAAATTATTTGTAACTTTCTACAAGTAGAACAATGAACAGAACAGGTAGACAGTTGAAATCTTTGTATACATTGCTTCTATATAGTATAAGAAACATATATGCAAAGCATCCAAACAGTACAATTCGCCAATTTTTTGTTCTTCAAGTTTAAGTGAACAGCGAGCCCCATTGATAATCATGAAATGGAAATTATTTGTAACTTTCTACAAGTAGAACAATGAATAGTACAGGTAGACGGTTGAAATCTTTGTATATATTGCTTCTATATAATCTAAGAAACATATATGCAAAGCATCCAAACAGTACCATTCGCCAATTTTTTGTTCTTCAAGTTTAAGTCAACAACGAGCCCCATTGATAATCATGAAATGGAAATTATTTGTAACTTTCTACAAGTAGAACAATGAATAGTACAGGTAGACGGGTGAAATCTTTCTATATAGTGCTTCTAAATAGTCTAAGAAACACATATGCAAAGCATCCAAACAGTACAATTCGCCAATTTTTTGTTCTTCAAGTTTAAGTGAACTACGAGCCCCATTGTTAATCCTTTAAAGGAAATTATTTGTAAATTTCGACAAGTAAAACAATGAATGGATCAGGTAGACGGTTGAAATCATTGTATATATTGCATCTATATAGCCTACGAAACAATATGCAATGCATCCAAACAGTACAATTCGCCAATTTTTCGTTCTTCAAGTTTAAGTGAACTACGAGTCCCATTGTTAATCCTTTAACGGAAATTAATTGTAACTTTCTACAAGCAGAACAATGATTGGAACACGCAGACGGTTGAAATCTTTGTATATATTGCTTCCATATAGTCGAAGAAACATATATGCAAAGCATCCAAACAGTACCATTCGCCAATTTTTTGTTCTTCAAGTTTAAGTGAACAATGAGCCCCATTGTTAATCTTTTATCGGAAATTATTTGTAACTTTCGACAAGTAGAACATTGAATGGAACAGGTAGACGATTGAAATCTTTGTATATATTGCTTCTATATAGTATAAGAAACATATATGCAAAGCATCCAAACAGTACAATTCGCCAATTTTTTGTTCTTCAAGTTTAAGTGAACAATGAGCCCCAATGGTTAATCCGTTATCGGAAATTATTTGTAACCTTCGACAAGTAGAACAATGAATAGAACAGGTAGACGGTTGAAATCTTTGTATATATTGCTTCTATATAATCTAAGAAACATATATGCAAAGCATCTAAACAGTAACAATCGCCAATTTTTTGATCTTCAAGTTTAAGTGAACAGCGAGCCCCATTGATAATCATGAAATGGAAATTATTTGTAACTTTCTACAAGTAGAACAATGAATAGAATAGGTAGACTGTTGAAATCTTTGTATATGTTTCTTCTATATAGTCTAAGAAATCTATATGCAAAGCATGTATACAGTAACAATCGCCAATTTTTTGATCTTCAAGTTTAAGTGAACAGCGAGCCCCATTGATAATCATGAAATGGAAATTCTTTGTAACTTTCTACAAGTAGAACAATGAACAGAACAGGTAGACGGTTGAAATCTTTGTATATGTTGCTTCTATATAGTCTAAGAAACCTATATGCAAAGCATCTAAACAGTAACAATCGCCAATTTTTTGATCTTCAAGTTTAAGTGAACAGCGAGCCCCATTGATAATCATGAAATGGAAATTATTTGTAACTTTCTACAAGTAGAACAATGAATAGAATAGGTAGACTGTTGAAATCTTTGTATATGTTTCTTCTATATAGTCTAAGAAATCTATATGCAAAGCATGTATACAGTAACAATCGCCAATTTTTTGATCTTCAAGTTTAAGTGAACAGCGAGCCCCATTGATAATCATGAAATGGAAATTCTTTGTAACTTTCTACAAGTAGAACAATGAATAGAATAGGTAGACTGTTGAAATCTTTGTATATGTTTCTTCTATATAGCCTAAGAAACCTATATGCAAAGCATCTAAACAGTAACAATCGCCAATTTTTTGATCTTCAAGTTTAAGTGAACAGCGAGCCCCATTGATAATCATGAAATTGCAATTATTTGTAACTTTCTACAAGTAGAACAATGAAGAGTACAGGTAGACGGGTGAAATCTTTCTATATATTGCTTCTAAATAGTCTAAGAAACATATATGCAAAGCATCCAAACAGTACAATTCGCCAATTTTTTGTTCTTCAAGTTTAAGTGAACTACGAGCCCCATTGTTAATCCTTTAAAGGAAATTATTTGTAACTTTCGACAAGCAGAAGAATGAATGGAACAGGTAGACGGTTGAAATCTTTGTATATATTGCTTCTATATAATCTAAGAAACATATATGCAAGGCATCCAAACAGTACCATTCGCCAATTTTTTGATCTTCAAGTTTAAGTCAACAACGAGCCCCATTGATAATCAGGAAACGGAAATTATTTGTAACTTTCTACAAGTAGAACAATGAACAGAACAGGTAGACGGTTGAAATCTTTGTATATGTTGCTTCTATATAGTCTACGAAACATATATGCGAAGCATCCAAACAATACCATTCTCCAATTTTTTGTTCTTCAAGTTTAAGTGAACAACGAGCCCCATTGTTAATCCTTTAAAGGAAATTATTTGTAAATTTCGACAAGTAGAACAATGAATGGAACAGGTAGACGGTTGAAATCTTTGTATATATTGCATCTATATAGTCTAAGAAACATATATGCAAAGCATCCAAACAGTACAATTCGCCAATTTTTTGATCTTCAAGTTTAAGTGAACAGCGAGCCCCATTGTTAATCCTTTAAAGGAAATTATTTGTAAATTTCGACAAGCAGAACAATGAATGGAACAGGTAGACGGTTGAAATCTTTGTATATATTGCTTCTATATAATCTAAGAAACATATATGCAAAGCATCCAAACAGTACCATTCGCCAATTTTTTGTTCTTCAAGTTTAAGTCAACAACGAGCCCCATTGATAATCATGAAACGGAAATTATTTTTAACTTTCTACAAGTAGAACAATGAATAGAACAGGTAGACTGTTGAAATCATTGTATATATTGCTTCTATATAGTCTAAGAAACGTATATGCAAAGCATCCAAACAGTACAATTCGCCAATTTTTTGTTCTTCAAGTTTAAGTAAACTACGATCCCCATTGTTAATCCCTTAACGGAAATTATTTGTAACTTTCGACAAGTAGAACAATGAATGGAACAGGTAGACGGTTGAAATCTTTGTATATATTGCTTCTATATAGTATAAGAAACCTATATGCAAAGCATCTAAACAGTAACAACCGCCAATTTTTTGATCTTCAAGTTTAAGTGAACAGCGAGCCCCATTGATAATCATGAAATGGAAATTATTTGTAACTTTCTACAAGTAGAACAATGAATAGTACAGGTAGACGGGTGAAATCTTTCTATATAGTGCTTCTAAATAGTCTAAGAAACACATATGCAAAGCATCCAAACAGTACAATTCGCCAATTTTTTGTCCTTCAAGTTTAAGTGAACTACGAGCCCCATTGTTAATCCTTTAAAGGAAATTATTTGTAAATTTCGACAAGTAGAACAATGAATGGAACAGGTAGACTGTTGAAATCATTGTATATATTGCATCTATATAGTCTAAGAAACATATATGCATAGCGTCCAAACAGTACAATTCGCCAATTTTTTGCTCTTCAAGTTTAAGTGAACAATGAGCCCCAATGGTTAATCCTTTATCGGAAATTATTTGTAACTTTCGACAAGTAGAACAATGAATGGAACAGGTAGACGGTTGAAATCATTGTATATATTGCTTCTATATAGTCTAAGAAACATATCTGCAAATCATCCACACATTACAATTCGCCAATTATTTGATCTTCAAGTTTAAGTGAACTACGAGCCCCATTGTTAATACTTTAACGGAAATTATTTGTAACTTGCGACAAGTAGAACAATGAATGGAACAGGTAGACGGTTGAAATCTTTGTATATATTGCTTCTATATAATCTAAGAAACATATATGCAAAGCATCTAAACAGTAACAATCGCCAATTTTTTGATCTTCAAGTTTAAGTGAACAGCGAGCCCCATTGATAATCATGAAATGGAAATTATTTGTAACTTTCTACAAGTAGAACAATGAATAGAATAGGTAGACTGTTGAAATCTTTGTATATGTTTCTTCTATATAGTCTAAGAAATCTATATGCAAAGCATGTATACAGTAACAATCGCCAATTTTTTGATCTTCAAGTTTAAGTGAACAGCGAGCCCCATTGATAATCATGAAATGGAAATTCTTTGTAACTTTCTACAAGTAGAACAATGAACAGAACAGGTAGACGGTTGAAATCTTTGTATATGTTGCTTCTATATAGTCTAAGAAACCTATATGCAAAGCATCTAAACAGTAACAATCGCCAATTTTTTGATCTTCAAGTTTAAGTGAACAGCGAGCCCCATTGATAATCATGAAATGGAAATTATTTGTAACTTTCTACAAGTAGAACAATGAATAGAATAGGTAGACTGTTGAAATCTTTGTATATGTTTCTTCTATATAGTCTAAGAAATCTATATGCAAAGCATGTATACAGTAACAATCGCCAATTTTTTGATCTTCAAGTTTAAGTGAACAGCGAGCCCCATTGATAATCATGAAATGGAAATTCTTTGTAACTTTCTACAAGTAGAACAATGAATAGAATAGGTAGACTGTTGAAATCTTTGTATATGTTTCTTCTATATAGCCTAAGAAACCTATATGCAAAGCATCTAAACAGTAACAATCGCCAATTTTTTGATCTTCAAGTTTAAGTGAACAGCGAGCCCCATTGATAATCATGAAATTGCAATTATTTGTAACTTTCTACAAGTAGAACAATGAAGAGTACAGGTAGACGGGTGAAATCTTTCTATATATTGCTTCTAAATAGTCTAAGAAACATATATGCAAAGCATCCAAACAGTACAATTCGCCAATTTTTTGTTCTTCAAGTTTAAGTGAACTACGAGCCCCATTGTTAATCCTTTAAAGGAAATTATTTGTAACTTTCGACAAGCAGAACAATGAATGGAACAGGTAGACGGTTGAAATCTTTGTATATATTGCTTCTATATAATCTAAGAAACATATATGCAAGGCATCCAAACAGTACCATTCGCCAATTTTTTGATCTTCAAGTTTAAGTCAACAACGAGCCCCATTGATAATCAGGAAACGGAAATTATTTGTAACTTTCTACAAGTAGAACAATGAACAGAACAGGTAGACGGTTGAAATCTTTGTATATGTTGCTTCTATATAGTCTACGAAACATATATGCGAAGCATCCAAACAATACCATTCTCCAATTTTTTGTTCTTCAAGTTTAAGTGAACAACGAGCCCCATTGTTAATCCTTTAAAGGAAATTATTTGTAAATTTCGACAAGTAGAACAATGAATGGAACAGGTAGACGGTTGAAATCTTTGTATATATTGCATCTATATAGTCTAAGAAACATATATGCAAAGCATCCAAACAGTACAATTCGCCAATTTTTTGATCTTCAAGTTTAAGTGAACGGCGAGCCCCATTGTTAATCCTTTAAAGGAAATTATTTGTAAATTTCGACAAGTAGAACAATGAATGGGACAGGTAGACGGTTGAAATCTTTGTATATATTGCTTCTATATAGTCTAAGAAACATATATGCATAGCATCCAAACAGTACAATTCGCCAATTTTTTGTTCTTCAAGTTTAAGTGAACTACGAGCCCCATTGTTAATCCTTTAAAGGAAATTATTTGTAACTTTCGACAAGCAGAACAATGAATGGAACAGGTAGACGGTTGAAATCTTTGTATATATTGCTTCTATATAATCTAAGAAACATATATGCAAAGCATCCAAACAGTACCATTCGCCAATTTTTTGTTCTTCAAGTTTAAGTCAACAACGAGCCCCATTGATAATCATGAAACGGAAATTATTTTTAACTTTCTACAAGTAGAACAATGAATAGAACAGGTAGACTGTTGAAATCATTGTATATATTGCTTCTATATAGTCTAAGAAACGTATATGCAAAGCATCCAAACAGTACAATTCGCCAATTTTTTGTTCTTCAAGTTTAAGTAAACTACGATCCCCATTGTTAATCCCTTAACGGAAATTATTTGTAACTTTCGACAAGTAGAACAATGAATGGAACAGGTAGACGGTTGAAATCTTTGTATATATTGCTTCTATATAGTATAAGAAACCTATATGCAAAGCATCTAAACAGTAACAACCGCCAATTTTTTGATCTTCAAGTTTAAGTGAACAGCGAGCCCCATTGATAATCATGAAATGGAAATTATTTGTAACTTTCTACAAGTAGAACAATGAATAGTACAGGTAGACGGGTGAAATCTTTCTATATAGTGCTTCTAAATAGTCTAAGAAACACATATGCAAAGCATCCAAACAGTACAATTCGCCAATTTTTTGTCCTTCAAGTTTAAGTGAACTACGAGCCCCATTGTTAATCCTTTAAAGGAAATTATTTGTAAATTTCGACAAGTAGAACAATGAATGGAACAGGTAGACTGTTGAAATCATTGTATATATTGCATCTATATAGTCTAAGAAACATATATGCATAGCGTCCAAACAGTACAATTCGCCAATTTTTTGCTCTTCAAGTTTAAGTGAACAATGAGCCCCAATGGTTAATCCTTTATCGGAAATTATTTGTAACTTTCGACAAGTAGAACAATGAATGGAACAGGTAGACGGTTGAAATCATTGTATATATTGCTTCTATATAGTCTAAGAAACATATCTGCAAATCATCCACACATTACAATTCGCCAATTATTTGATCTTCAAGTTTAAGTGAACTACGAGCCCCATTGTTAATACTTTAACGGAAATTATTTGTAACTTGCGACAAGTAGAACAATGAATGGAACAGGTAGACGGTTGAAATCAATGTATATATTGCTTCTATATAGTCTAAGAAACATATGTGCAAAGCATCCAAACAGTACCATTCGCCAATTTTTTGACCTTCAAGTTAAAGTGAACAGCGAGCCCCATTGATAATCATGAAATGGAAATTATTTGTAACTTTCTACAAGTAGAACAATGAATAGTACAGGTAGACGGGTGAAATCTTTCTATATATTGCTTCTAAATAGTCTAAGAAACATATATGCAAAGCATCCAAACAGTACAATTCGCCAATTTTTTGTTCTACAAGTTTAAGTGAACTACGAGCCCAATTGTTAATCCATTAAAGGAAATTATTTGTAAATTTCGACAAGTAGAACAATGAATGGATCATGTAGACGGTTGAAATCATTGTATATATTGCTTCTATATAGTCTACGAAACATATATGCAAAGCATCCAAACTGTACAATTCGCCAATTTTTTGTTCTTCAAGTTTAAGTGAACTACGAGCCCCATTGTTAATCCTTTAACGGAAATTATTTGTAACTTTCTACAAGTAGAACAATGAAGAGTACAGGTAGACGGGTGAAATCTTTCTATATATTGCTTCTAAATAGTCTAAGAAACATATATGCAAAGCATCCAAACAGTACAATTCGCCAATTTTTTGTTCTTCAAGTTTAAGTGAACTACGAGCCCCATTGTTAATCCTTTAAAGGAAATTATTTGTAACTTTCGACAAGCAGAACAATGAATGGAACAGGTAGACGGTTGAAATCTTTGTATATATTGCTTCTATATAATCTAAGAAACATATATGCAAGGCATCCAAACAGTACCATTCGCCAATTTTTTGATCTTCAAGTTTAAGTCAACAACGAGCCCCATTGATAATCAGGAAACGGAAATTATTTGTAACTTTCTACAAGTAGAACAATGAACAGAACAGGTAGACGGTTGAAATCTTTGTATATGTTGCTTCTATATAGTCTACGAAACATATATGCGAAGCATCCAAACAATACCATTCTCCAATTTTTTGTTCTTCAAGTTTAAGTGAACAACGAGCCCCATTGTTAATCCTTTAAAGGAAATTATTTGTAAATTTCGACAAGTAGAACAATGAATGGAACAGGTAGACGGTTGAAATCTTTGTATATATTGCATCTATATAGTCTAAGAAACATATATGCAAAGCATCCAAACAGTACAATTCGCCAATTTTTTGATCTTCAAGTTTAAGTGAACGGCGAGCCCCATTGTTAATCCTTTAAAGGAAATTATTTGTAAATTTCGACAAGTAGAACAATGAATGGGACAGGTAGACGGTTGAAATCTTTGTATATATTGCTTCTATATAGTCTAAGAAACATATATGCATAGCATCCAAACAGTACAATTCGCCAATTTTTTGTTCTTCAAGTTTAAGTGAACTACGAGCCCCATTGTTAATCCTTTAAAGGAAATTATTTGTAACTTTCGACAAGCAGAACAATGAATGGAACAGGTAGACGGTTGAAATCTTTGTATATATTGCTTCTATATAATCTAAGAAACATATATGCAAAGCATCCAAACAGTACCATTCGCCAATTTTTTGTTCTTCAAGTTTAAGTCAACAACGAGCCCCATTGATAATCATGAAACGGAAATTATTTTTAACTTTCTACAAGT
Source organism: Cerceris ruficornis (assembly GCA_963989415.1). Lineage (NCBI taxonomy): Eukaryota > Metazoa > Arthropoda > Insecta > Hymenoptera > Crabronidae > Cerceris > Cerceris ruficornis. The sequence goes on along the minus strand of CAXDIW010000470.1, from coordinate 45,695 downwards.
AGAACAATGAATAGAACAGGTAGACTGTTGAAATCATTGTATATATTGCTTCTATATAGTCTAAGAAACGTATATGCAAAGCATCCAAACAGTACAATTCGCCAATTTTTTGTTCTTCAAGTTTAAGTAAACTACGATCCCCATTGTTAATCCCTTAACGGAAATTATTTGTAACTTTCGACAAGTAGAACAATGAATGGAACAGGTAGACGGTTGAAATCTTTGTATATATTGCTTCTATATAGTATAAGAAACCTATATGCAAAGCATCTAAACAGTAACAACCGCCAATTTTTTGATCTTCAAGTTTAAGTGAACAGCGAGCCCCATTGATAATCATGAAATGGAAATTATTTGTAACTTTCTACAAGTAGAACAATGAATAGTACAGGTAGACGGGTGAAATCTTTCTATATAGTGCTTCTAAATAGTCTAAGAAACACATATGCAAAGCATCCAAACAGTACAATTCGCCAATTTTTTGTCCTTCAAGTTTAAGTGAACTACGAGCCCCATTGTTAATCCTTTAAAGGAAATTATTTGTAAATTTCGACAAGTAGAACAATGAATGGAACAGGTAGACTGTTGAAATCATTGTATATATTGCATCTATATAGTCTAAGAAACATATATGCATAGCGTCCAAACAGTACAATTCGCCAATTTTTTGCTCTTCAAGTTTAAGTGAACAATGAGCCCCAATGGTTAATCCTTTATCGGAAATTATTTGTAACTTTCGACAAGTAGAACAATGAATGGAACAGGTAGACGGTTGAAATCATTGTATATATTGCTTCTATATAGTCTAAGAAACATATCTGCAAATCATCCACACATTACAATTCGCCAATTATTTGATCTTCAAGTTTAAGTGAACTACGAGCCCCATTGTTAATACTTTAACGGAAATTATTTGTAACTTGCGACAAGTAGAACAATGAATGGAACAGGTAGACGGTTGAAATCAATGTATATATTGCTTCTATATAGTCTAAGAAACATATGTGCAAAGCATCCAAACAGTACCATTCGCCAATTTTTTGACCTTCAAGTTAAAGTGAACAGCGAGCCCCATTGATAATCATGAAATGGAAATTATTTGTAACTTTCTACAAGTAGAACAATGAATAGTACAGGTAGACGGGTGAAATCTTTCTATATATTGCTTCTAAATAGTCTAAGAAACATATATGCAAAGCATCCAAACAGTACAATTCGCCAATTTTTTGTTCTACAAGTTTAAGTGAACTACGAGCCCAATTGTTAATCCATTAAAGGAAATTATTTGTAAATTTCGACAAGTAGAACAATGAATGGATCATGTAGACGGTTGAAATCATTGTATATATTGCTTCTATATAGTCTACGAAACATATATGCAAAGCATCCAAACTGTACAATTCGCCAATTTTTTGTTCTTCAAGTTTAAGTGAACTACGAGCCCCATTGTTAATCCTTTAACGGAAATTATTTGTAACTTTCTACAAGTAGAACAATGAAGAGTACAGGTAGACGGGTGAAATCTTTCTATATATTGCTTCTAAATAGTCTAAGAAACATATATGCAAAGCATCCAAACAGTACAATTCGCCAATTTTTTGTTCTTCAAGTTTAAGTGAACTACGAGCCCCATTGTTAATCCTTTAAAGGAAATTATTTGTAACTTTCGACAAGCAGAACAATGAATGGAACAGGTAGACGGTTGAAATCTTTGTATATATTGCTTCTATATAATCTAAGAAACATATATGCAAGGCATCCAAACAGTACCATTCGCCAATTTTTTGATCTTCAAGTTTAAGTCAACAACGAGCCCCATTGATAATCAGGAAACGGAAATTATTTGTAACTTTCTACAAGTAGAACAATGAACAGAACAGGTAGACGGTTGAAATCTTTGTATATGTTGCTTCTATATAGTCTACGAAACATATATGCGAAGCATCCAAACAATACCATTCTCCAATTTTTTGTTCTTCAAGTTTAAGTGAACAACGAGCCCCATTGTTAATCCTTTAAAGGAAATTATTTGTAAATTTCGACAAGTAGAACAATGAATGGAACAGGTAGACGGTTGAAATCTTTGTATATATTGCATCTATATAGTCTAAGAAACATATATGCAAAGCATCCAAACAGTACAATTCGCCAATTTTTTGATCTTCAAGTTTAAGTGAACGGCGAGCCCCATTGTTAATCCTTTAAAGGAAATTATTTGTAAATTTCGACAAGTAGAACAATGAATGGGACAGGTAGACGGTTGAAATCTTTGTATATATTGCTTCTATATAGTCTAAGAAACATATATGCATAGCATCCAAACAGTACAATTCGCCAATTTTTTGTTCTTCAAGTTTAAGTGAACTACGAGCCCCATTGTTAATCCTTTAAAGGAAATTATTTGTAACTTTCGACAAGCAGAACAATGAATGGAACAGGTAGACGGTTGAAATCTTTGTATATATTGCTTCTATATAATCTAAGAAACATATATGCAAAGCATCCAAACAGTACCATTCGCCAATTTTTTGTTCTTCAAGTTTAAGTCAACAACGAGCCCCATTGATAATCATGAAACGGAAATTATTTTTAACTTTCTACAAGTAGAACAATGAATAGAACAGGTAGACTGTTGAAATCATTGTATATATTGCTTCTATATAGTCTAAGAAACGTATATGCAAAGCATCCAAACAGTACAATTCGCCAATTTTTTGTTCTTCAAGTTTAAGTAAACTACGATCCCCATTGTTAATCCCTTAACGGAAATTATTTGTAACTTTCGACAAGTAGAACAATGAATGGAACAGGTAGACGGTTGAAATCTTTGTATATATTGCTTCTATATAGTATAAGAAACCTATATGCAAAGCATCTAAACAGTAACAACCGCCAATTTTTTGATCTTCAAGTTTAAGTGAACAGCGAGCCCCATTGATAATCATGAAATGGAAATTATTTGTAACTTTCTACAAGTAGAACAATGAATAGTACAGGTAGACGGGTGAAATCTTTCTATATAGTGCTTCTAAATAGTCTAAGAAACACATATGCAAAGCATCCAAACAGTACAATTCGCCAATTTTTTGTCCTTCAAGTTTAAGTGAACTACGAGCCCCATTGTTAATCCTTTAAAGGAAATTATTTGTAAATTTCGACAAGTAGAACAATGAATGGAACAGGTAGACTGTTGAAATCATTGTATATATTGCATCTATATAGTCTAAGAAACATATATGCATAGCGTCCAAACAGTACAATTCGCCAATTTTTTGCTCTTCAAGTTTAAGTGAACAATGAGCCCCAATGGTTAATCCTTTATCGGAAATTATTTGTAACTTTCGACAAGTAGAACAATGAATGGAACAGGTAGACGGTTGAAATCATTGTATATATTGCTTCTATATAGTCTAAGAAACATATCTGCAAATCATCCACACATTACAATTCGCCAATTATTTGATCTTCAAGTTTAAGTGAACTACGAGCCCCATTGTTAATACTTTAACGGAAATTATTTGTAACTTGCGACAAGTAGAACAATGAATGGAACAGGTAGACGGTTGAAATCAATGTATATATTGCTTCTATATAGTCTAAGAAACATATGTGCAAAGCATCCAAACAGTACCATTCGCCAATTTTTTGACCTTCAAGTTAAAGTGAACAGCGAGCCCCATTGATAATCATGAAATGGAAATTATTTGTAACTTTCTACAAGTAGAACAATGAATAGTACAGGTAGACGGGTGAAATCTTTCTATATATTGCTTCTAAATAGTCTAAGAAACATATATGCAAAGCATCCAAACAGTACAATTCGCCAATTTTTTGTTCTACAAGTTTAAGTGAACTACGAGCCCAATTGTTAATCCATTAAAGGAAATTATTTGTAAATTTCGACAAGTAGAACAATGAATGGATCATGTAGACGGTTGAAATCATTGTATATATTGCTTCTATATAGTCTACGAAACATATATGCAAAGCATCCAAACTGTACAATTCGCCAATTTTTTGTTCTTCAAGTTTAAGTGAACTACGAGCCCCATTGTTAATCCTTTAACGGAAATTATTTGTAACTTTCGACAAGTAGAACATTGAATGGAACAGGTAGACGGTTGAAATCTTTGTATATATTGCTTCTATATAGTATAAGAAACATATATGCAAAGCATCCAAACAGTACAATTCGCCAATTTTTTGTTCTTCAAGTTTAAGTGAACAATGAGCCCCAATGTTTAATCCGTTATCGGAAATTAATTGTAACTTTCGACAAGTAGAACAATGAATGGAACAGGTAGACGGTTGAAATCTTTGTATATATTGCTTCTAAATAGTCTAAGAAACATATATGCAACGCATCCAAACAGTAAAATTCGCCAATTTATTGTTCTTCAAGTTTAAGTGAACAACGAGCCCCATTGTTAATCCTTTAAAGGAAATTATTTGTAATTTTCGACAAGCAGAACAATGAATGGAACAGGTAGACGGTTGAAATCTTTGTATATATTGCTTCTATATAATCTAAGAGACATATATGCAAAGCATCCAAACAGTACCATTCGCCAATTTTTTGTTCTTCAAGTTTAAGTGAACAATGAGCCCCAATGGTTAATCTTTATCGGAAATTATTTGTAATTTTCGACAAGTAGAACAATGAATGGAACAGGTAGACGGTTGAAATCTTTGTATATATTGCTTCTATATAATCTAAGAAACATATATGCAAAGCATCTAAACAGTAACAATCGCCAATTTTTTGATCTTCAAGTTTAAGTGAACAACGAGCCCCATTGTTAATCCTTTAACGGAAATTATTTGTAAATTTCGACAAGTAGAACAATGAATGGAACAGGTAGACGGTTGAAATCTTTGTATATATTGCTTCTATATAGCCTACGAAACATATATGCAAAGCATCCAAACAGTACAATTCGCCAATTTTTCGTTCTTCAAGTTTAAGTGAACTACGAGTCCCATTGTTAATCCTTTAACGGAAATTAATTGTAACTTTCTACAAGTAGAACAATGATTGGAACACGCAGACGGTTGAAATCTTTGTATATATTGCTTCCATATAGTCTAAGAAACATACATGCAAAGCATCCAAACAGTACCATTCGCCAATTTTTTGTTCTTCAAGTTTAAGTGAACAATGAGCCCCATTGTTAATCCTTTATCGGAAATTATTTGTAACTTTCGACAAGTAGAACATTGAATGGAATAGGTAGACGGTTGAAATCTTTGTATATATTGCTTCTATATAGTATAAGAAACATATATGCATAGCGTCCAAACAGTACAATTCGCCAATTTTTTGCTCTTCAAGTTTAAGTGAAGAATGAGCCCCAATGGTTAATCCTTTATCGGAAATTATTTGTAACTTTCGACAAGTAGAACAATGAATGGAACAGGTAGACGGTTGAAATCATTGTATATATTGCTTCTATATAGTCTAAGAAACATATCTGCAAATCATCCACACATTACAATTCGCCAATTATTTGATCTTCAAGTTTAAGTGAACTACGAGCCCCATTGTTAATACTTTAACGGAAATTATTTGTAACTTGCGACAAGTAGAACAATGAATGGAACAGGTAGACGGTTGAAATCATTGTATATATTGCTTCTATATAGTCTAAGAAACATATCTGCAAATCATCCACACATTACAATTCGCCAATTATTTGATCTTCAAGTTTAAGTGAACTACGAGCCCCATTGTTAATACTTTAACGGAAATTATTTGTAACTTGCGACAAGTAGAACAATGAATGGAACAGGTAGACGGTTGAAATCAATGTATATATTGCTTCTATATAGTCTAAGAAACATATGTGCAAAGCATCCAAACAGTACCATTCGCCAATTTTTTGACCTTCAAGTTAAAGTGAACAGCGAGCCCCATTGATAATCATGAAATGGAAATTATTTGTAACATTCTACAAGTAGAACAATGAATAGTACAGGTAGACGGGTGAAATCTTTCTATATATTGCTTCTAAATAGTCTAAGAAACATATATGCAAAGCATCCAAACAGTACAATTCGCCAATTTTTTGTTCTACAAGTTTAAGTGAACTACGAGCCCAATTGTTAATCCTTTAAAGGAAATTATTTGTAAATTTCGACAAGTAGAACAATGAATGGATCATGTAGACGGTTGAAATCATTGTATATATTGCTTCTATATAGTCTACGAAACATATATGCAAAGCATCCAAACTGTACAATTCGCCAATTTTTTGTTCTTCAAGTTTAAGTGAACTACGAGCCCCATTGTTAATCCTTTAACGGAAATTATTTGTAACTTTCGACAAGTAGAACATTGAATGGAACAGGTAGACGGTTGAAATCTTTGTATATATTGCTTATATATAGTATAAGAAACATATATGCAAAGCATCCAAACAGTACAATTCGCCAATTTTTTGTTCTTCAAGTTTAAGTGAACAATGAGCCCCAATGGTTAATCCGTTATAGGAAATTATTTGTAACTTTCGGCAAGTAGAACAATGAATGGAACAGGTAGACTGTTGAAATCATTGTATATGTTGTTTCTATGTAGTCTAAGAAACATATATGCAAAGCGTCCCAACAGTACAATTCGCCAATTATTTGATCTTCAAGTTTAAGTGAACGACGAGCCCCATTGTTAATCCTTTAAAGGAAATTATTTGTAAATTTCGACAAGTAAAACAATGAATGGAACAGGTAGACGGTTGAATTCTTTGTATATATTGCTTCTATATAGTCTAAGAAACATATATGCAAAGCATCCAAACAGTACAATTCGCCAATTTTTTGTTTTTCAAGTTTAAGTGAACAATGAGCCCCAATGGTTAATCGTTTATCGGAAATTATTTGTAATTTTCGACAAGTAGAACAATGAATGGAACAGGTAGACGGTTGAAATCTTCGTATATATTGCTTCTATATAATCTAAGAAATATATATGCAAAGCATCTAAACAGTAACAATCGCCAATTTCTTGATCTTCAAGTTTAAGTGAACAACGAGCCCCATTGTTAATCCTTTAAAGGAAATTATTTGTAAATTTCGACAAGTAGAACAATGAATGGAACAGGTAGACGGTTGAAATCTTTGTATATATTGCTTCTATATAATCTAAGAAACATATATGCAAAGCATCCAAACAGTACAATTCGCCAATTTTTTGATCTTCAAGTTTAAGTGAACAGCGAGCCCCATTGATAATCATGAAATGGAAATTATTTGTAACTTTCTACAAGTAGAACAATGAATAGTACAGGTAGACGGGTGAAATCTTTCTATATATTGCTTCTAAATAGTCTAAGAAACATATATGCAAAGCATCCAAACAGTAAAATTCGCCAATTTATTGTTCTTCAAGTTTAAGTGAACAACGAGCCCCATTGTTAATCCTTTAAAGGAAATTATTTGTAATTTTCGACAAGCAGAACAATGAATGGAACAGGTAGACGGTTGAAATCTTTGTATATATTGCTTCTATATAATCTAAGAAACATATATGCAAAGCATCCAAACAGTACCATTCGCCAATTTTTTGTTCTTCAAGTTTAAGTGAACAATGAGCCCCAATGGTTAATCCTTTATCGGAAATTATTTGTAATTTTCGACAAGTAGAACAATGAATGGAACAGGTAAACGGTTGAAATCTTTGTATATATTGCTTCTATATAATCTAAGAAACATATATGCAAAGCATCTAAACAGTAACAATCGCCAATTTTTTGATCTTCAAGTTTAAGTGAACAACGAGCCCCATTGTTAATCCTTTAACGGAAATTATTTGTAAATTTCGACAAGTAGAACAATGAATGGAACAGGTAGACGGTTGAAATCTTTGTATATATTGCTTCTATATAGCCTACGAAACATATATGCAAAGCATCCAAACAGTACAATTCGCCAATTTTTCGTTCTTCAAGTTTAAGTGAACTACGAGTCCCATTGTTAATCCTTTAACGGAAATTAATTGTAACTTTCTACAAGTAGAACAATGATTGGAACACGCAGACGGTTGAAATCTTTGTATATATTGCTTCCATATAGTCTAAGAAACATATATGCAAAGCATCCAAACAGTACCATTCGCCAATTTTTTGTTCTTCAAGTTTAAGTGAACAATGAGCCCCATTGTTAATCCTTTATCGGAAATTATTTGTAACTTTCGACAAGTAGAACATTGAATGGAATAGGTAGACGGTAGAAATCTTTGTATATATTGCTTCTATATAGTATAAGAAACATATATGCAAAGCATCCAAACAGTACAATTCGCCAATTTTTTGTTCTTCAAGTTTAAGTGAACAATGAGCCCCAATGGTTAATCCGTTATCGGAAATTATTTGTAACTTTCGGCAAGTAGAACAATGAATGGAACAGGTAGACTGTTGAAATCAATGTATATGTTGTTTCTATGTAGTCTAAGAAACATATATGCAAAGCGTCCCAACAGAACAATTCGCCAATTATTTGATCTTCAAGTTTAAGTGAACGACGAGCCCCATTGTTAATCCTTTAAAGGAAATTATTTGTAAATTTCGACAAGTAAAACAATGAATGGAACAGGTAGACGGTTGAATTCTTTGTATATATTGCTTCTATATAGTCTAAGAAACATATATGCAAAGCATCCAAACAGTACAATTCGCCAATTTTTTGTTTTTCAAGTTTAAGTGAACAATGAGCCCCAATGGTTAATCGTTTATCGGAAATTATTTGTAATTTTCGACAAGTAGAACAATGAATGGAACAGGTAGACGGTTGAAATCTTTGTATATATTGCTTCTATATAATCTAAGAAACATATATGCAAAGCATCTAAACAGTAACAATCCCCAATTTTTTGATCTTCAAGTTTAAGTGAACAACGAGCCCCATTGTTAATCCTTTAAAGGAAATTATTTGTAAATTTCGACAAGTAGAACAATGAATGGAACAGGTAGACGGTTGAAATCTTTGTATATATTGCTTCTATATAATCTAAGAAACATATATGCAAAGCATCCAAACAGTACAATTCGCCAATTTTTTGATCTTCAAGTTTAAGTGAACAGCGAGCCCCATTGTTAATCCTTTAAAGGAAATTATTTGTAAATTTCGACAAGTAGAACAATGAATGGAACAGGTAGACGGTTGAAATCTTTGTATATATTGCTTCTATATAGTCTAAGAAACATATATGCAAAGCATCCAAACAGTACCATTCGCCAATTTTTTGTTCTTCAAGTTTAAGTGAACAATGAGCCCCATTGTTAATCCTTTATCGGAAATTATTTGTAAATTTCGACAAGTAGAACATTGAATGGAACAGGTAGACGGTTGAAATCTTTGTATATATTGCTTCTATATAGTATAAGAAACATATATGCAAAGCATCCAAACAGTACAATTCGCCAATTTTTTTTTCTTCAAGTTTAAGTGAACAATGAGACCCATTGTTAATCCTTTATCGGAAATTATTTGTAAATTGCGACAAGTAGAACAATGAATGGAACAGGTAGACGGTTGAAATCATTGTATATATTGCTTCTATATAGCCTAAGAAACATATATGCAAAGCATCCAAACAGTACAATTCGCCAATTTTTTGTTCTTCAAGTTTAAGTGAACTACGAGCCCCATTGTTAATCCTTTAACGGAAATTAATTGTAACTTTCTACAAGTTGAACAATGATTCGAACACGTAGACGGTTGAAATCTTTGTATATATTGCTTCCATATAGTCTAAGAAACATATATGCAAAGCATCCAAACAGTACCATTTGCCAATTTTTTGTTCTTCAAGTTTAAGTGAACAACGAGCCCCATTGTTAATCCTTTAAAGGAAATTATTTGTAAATTTCGACAAGTAGAACAATGATTGGATCACGTAGACGGTTGAAATCTTTGTATATATTGCTTCCATATAGTCTAAGAAACATGTACGCAAAGCATCCAAACAGTACCATTCGCCAATTTTTTGTTCTTCAAGTTTAAGTGAACAATGAGCCCCAATGGTTAATCCTTTATCGGAAATTATTTGTAATTTTCGACAAGTAGAACAATGAATGGAACAGGTAGACGGTTGAAATCCTTGTATATATTGCTTCTATATAATCTAAGAATCATATATGCAAAGCATCTAAACAGTAACAATCGCCAATTTTTTGATCTTCAAGTTTAAGTGAACAACGAGCCCCATTGTTAATCCTTTAAAGGAAATTATTTGTAAATTTCGACAAGTAGAACAATGAATGGATCAGGTAGACGGTTGAAGTCTTTGTATACATTGCTTCCATATAGTCTAAGAAACATATATGCAAAGCATCCAAACAGTACCATTCGCCAATTTTTTGTTCTTCAAGTTTAAGTGAACAATGAGCCCCATTGTTAATCCTTTATCGGAAATTATTTGTAAATTTCGACAAGTAGAACAATGATTGGATCACGTAGACGGTTGAAATCTTTGTATATATTGCTTCCATATAGTCTAAGAAACATGTACGCAAAGCATCCAAACAGTACCATTCGCCAATTTTTTGTTCTTCAAGTTTAAGTGAACAATGAGCCCCAATGGTTAATCCTTTATCGGAAATTATTTGTAATTTTCGACAAGTAGAACAATGAATGGAACAGGTAGACGATTGAAATCTTTGTATATATTGCTTCTATATAATCTAAGAAACATATATGCAACGCATCCAAACAGTACCATTCGCCAATTTTTTGTTCTTCAAGTTTAAGTGAACAACGAGCCCCATTGATAATCATGAACCGGAAATTATTTGTAACTTTCTACAAGTAGAACAATGAACAGAACAGGTAGACGGTTGAAATATTTGTATATGTTGCTTCTATATAGTCTAAGAAACCTATATGCAAAGCATCTAAACAGTACCATTCGCCAATTTCTTGTTCTTCAAGTTTAAGTGAACAACGAGCCCCATTGTTAATCCTTTATCGGAAATTATTTGTAAATTTCGACAAGTAGAACATTGAATGGAACAGGTAGACGGTTGAAATCTTTGTATATATTGCTTCTATATAGTATAAGAAACATATATGCAAAGCATCCAAACAGTACAATTCGCCAATTTTTTGTTCTTCAAGTTTAAGTGAACAATGAGCCCCAATGGTTAATCCGTTATCGGAAATTATTTGTAACTTTCGACAAGTAGAACAATGAATGGAACAGGTAGACGGTTGAAATCTTTGTATATATTGCTTCTATATAGTATAAGAAACATATATGCAAAGCATCCAAACAGTACCATTCGCCAATTATTTCATCTTCATGTTTAAGTGAACTACGAGCCCCATTGTTAATACTTTAACGGAAATTATTTGTAACTTCCGACAAGTAGAACAATGAATGGAACAGGTAGACGGTTGAAATCAATGTATATATTGCTTCTATATAGTCTAAGAAACATATATGCAAAGCATCCAAAGAGTACCATTCGCCAATTTTTTTGTTCTTCAAGTTTAAGTGAACAATGAGCCCCATTGTTAATCCGTTATCGGAAATTATTTGTAACTTTCGACAAGTAGAACAATGAATGGAACTGGTAGACGGTTGAAATCTTTGTATATATTGCTTCTATATAGTCTAAGAAACATATATGCAAAGCATCCAAACAGTACCATTCGCCAATTTTTTGTTCTTCAAGTTTAAGTGAACTACGAGCCCCATTGTTAATCCTTTAAAGGAAATTATTTGTAAATTTCGACAAGTAGAACAATGAATGGATCAGGTAGACAGTTGAAGTCTTTGTATACATTGCTTCCATATAGTCTAAGAAACATATATGCAAAGCATCCAAACAGTACCATTCGCCAATTTTTTGTTCTTCAAGTTTAAGTGAACAATGAGCCCCATTGTTAATCCTTTATCGGAAATTATTTGTAACTTTCGACAAGTAGAACATTGAATGGAACAGGTAGACGGTTGAAATCATTGTATATATTGCTTCCATATAGTCTAAGAAACATATATGCAAAGCATCCAAACAGTACCATTCGCCAATTTTTTGTTCTTCAAGTTTAAGTGAACAATGAGCCCCATTGTTAATCATTTATCGGAAATTATTTGTAACTTTCGACAAGTAGAACAATGAATGGAACAGGTAGACGGTTGAAATCTTTGTATATATTGCTTCTATATAGTCTAAGAAACATATATGCAAAGCATCCAAACAGTACCATTCGCCAATTTTTTGTTCTTCAAGTTTAAGTGAACTACGAGCCCCATTGATAATCATGAAATGGAAATTGTTTGTAACTTTCTACAAGTAGAACAATGAATAGTACAGGTAGACGGGTGAAATCTTTCTATATATTGCATCTAAATAGTCTAAGAAACATATATGCAAAGCATCCAAACAGTACCATTCGCCAATTTTTTGTTCTTCAAGTTTAAGTGAACTACGAGCCCCATTGTTAATCCTTTAAAGGAAATTATTTGTAAATTTCGACAAGTAGAACAATGAATTGAACAGGTAGACTGTTGAAATCATTGTATATATTGCTTCTATATAGTCTAAGAAACATATATGCAAATCATCCAAACAGTACAATTCGCCAATTTCTTGTTCTTCAAGTTTAAGTAAACTACGATTCCCATTGTTAATCCCTTAACGGAAATTATTTCTAACTTTGGACAAGTAGAACAATGAATGGAACAGGTAGACGGTAGAAATCATTGTATATATTGCTTCTATATAGTCTAAAAAACATATCTGCAAATCATCCACACAGTACAATTCGCCAATTATTTGATCTTCAAGTTTCAGTGAACTACGAGCCCCATTGTTAATACTTTAACGGAAATTATTTGTAACTTGCGACAAGTAGAACAATGAATGGAACAGGTAGACGGTTGAAATCTTTGTATATATTGCTTCTTTATAATCTAAGAAACATATATGCAAAGCATCCAAACAGTACAATTCGCCAATTATTTCATCTTCATGTTTAAGTGAACTACGAGCCCCATTGTTAATCCTTTAAAGGAAATTATTTGTAAATTTCGACAAGTAGAACAATGAATGGATCAGGTAGACGGTTGAAGTCTTTGTATACATTGCTTCCATATAGTCTAAGAAACATATATGCAAAGCATCCAAACAGTACCATTCGCCAATTTTTTGTTCTTCAAGTTTAAGTGAACTACGAGCCCCATTGTTAATCCTTTAAAGGAAATTATTTGTAAATTTCGACAAGTAGAACATTGAATGGAACAGGTAGACGGTTGAAATCTTTGTATATATTGCTTCTATATAGTATAAGAAACATATATGCAAAGCATCCAAACAGTACAATTCGCCAATTTCTTGTTCTTCAAGTTTAAGTGAACAATGAGCCCCAATGGTTAATCCGTTATCGGAAATTATTTGTAACTTTCGACAAGTAGAACAATGACAGGAACTGGTAGACGGTTGAAATCTTTGTATATATTGCTTCTATATAGTCTAAGAAACATATATGCAAAGCATCCAAACAGTACCATTCGCCAATTTTTTGTTCTTCAAGTTTAAGTGAACTACGAGCCCCATTGTTAATCCTTTAAAGGAAATTATTTGTAAATTTCGACAAGTAGAACAATGAATGGAACAGGTAGACTGTTGAAATCATTGTATATATTGCTTCTATATAGTCTAAGAAACATATATGCAAAGCATCCAAACAGTACAATTCGCCAATTTTTTGTTCTTCAAGTTTAAGTGAACAATCAGCCCCAATGGTTAATCCGTTTTCGGAAATTATTTGTAACTTTCGACAAGTAGAACAATGAATGGAACAGGTAGACGGTTGAAATATTTGTATATATTGCTTCTATATAGTCTAAGAAACTTATATGCAAAGCATCTAAACAGTAACATACGCCAATTTTTTTATCTTCAAGTTTAAGTGAACAATGAGCCCCATTGTTAATCCTTTATCGGAAATTATTTGTAACTTTAAAAAAGTAGAACAATGAATGGAACAGGTAGACGGTTGCAATCTTTGTATATATTGCTGCTATATAGTCTAAGAAACATATATGCAAAGCATCCAAACAGTACAATTCGCCAATTTATTGTTCTTCAAGTTTAAGTGAACAACGAGCCCCATTGTTAATCCTTTAAAGGAAATTATTTGTAAATTTCGACGAGTAGAACAATGATTGGAACACGTAGACGGTTGAAATCTTTGTATATATTGCTTCCATATAGTCTAAGAAACATGTACGCAAAGCATCCAAACAGTACCGTTCGCCAATTTTTTGTTCTTCAAGTATAAGTGAACAATGAGCCCCATTGTTAATCCTTTATCGGAAATTATTTGTAACTTTCGACCAGTAGAACAATGAATGGAACAGGTAGACGGTTGAAATCTTTGTATATATTGCTTCTATATAGTCTAAGAAACATATATGCAAAGCATCCAAACAGTACAATTTGCCAATTTTTTTATCTTCAAGTTTAAGTGAACAATGAGCCCCAATGGTTAATCCGTTATCGGAAATTATTTGTAACTTTCGACAAGTAGAACAATGAATGGAACAGGTAGACGGTTGAAATCTTTGTATATATTGCTTCTATATAGTCTAAGAAACATATATGCAAAGCATCCAAACAGTACCATTCGCCAATTATTTCATCTTCATGTTTAAGTGAACTACGAGCCCCATTGTTAATACTTTAACGGAAATTATTTGTAACTTCCGACAAGTAGAACAATGAATGGAACAGGTAGACGGTTGAAATCAATGTATATATTGCTTCTATATAGTCTAAGAAACATATATGCAAAGCATCCAAACAGCACCATTCGCCAATTTTTTGTTCTTCAAGTTTAAGTGAACAATGAGCCCCATTGTTAATCCTTTATCGGAAATTATTTGTAACTTTCGACAAGTAGAACAATGAATGGAACAGGTAGACGGTTGAAATCTTTGTATATATTGCTTCTATATAGTCTAAGAAACATATATGCAAAGCATCCAAACAGTACCATTCGCCAATTTTTTGTTCTTCAAGTTTAAGTGAACTACGAGCCCCATTGATAATCATGAAATGGAAATTATTTGTAACTTTCTACAAGTAGAACAATGAATAGTACAGGTAGACGGGTGAAATCTTTCTATATATTGCATCTAAATAGTCTATGAAACATATATGCAAAGCATCCAAACAGTACCATTCGCCAATTTTTTGTTCTTCAAGTTTAAGTGAACTACGAGCCCCATTGTTAATCCTTTAAAGGAAATTATTTGTAATTTCGACAAGTAGAACAATGAATTGAACAGGTAGACTGTTGAAATCATTGTATATATTGCTTCTATATAGTCTAAGAAACATATATGCAAATCATCCAAACAGTACAATTCGCCAATTTCTTGTTCTTCAAGTTTAAGTAAACTACGATTCCCATTGTTAATCCCTTAACGGAAATTATTTCTAACTTTCGACAAGTAGAACAATGAATGGAACAGGTAGACGGTTGAAATCATTGTATATATTGCTTCTATATAGTCTAAGAAACATATATGCAAAGCGTCCAAACAGTACAATTCGCCAATTATTTGATCTTCAAGTTTAAGTGAACTACGAGCCCCATTGTTAATACTTTAACGGAAATTATTTGTAACTTGCGACAAGTAGAACAATGAATGGAACAGGTAGCCGGTTGAAATCTTTGTATATATTGCTTCTATATAGTCTAAGAAACTTATAAGCAAAGCATCCAAACAGTACAATTCGCCAATTTTTTGTTCTTCAAGTTTAAGTGAACAATGAGCCCCAATGGTTAATCCTTTATCGGTAATTATTTGTAACTTTCGACAAGTAGAACAATGAATGGAACAGGTAGACTGTTGAAATCATTGTATATATTGCTTCTATATAGTCTAAGAAACATATATGCACAGCGTCCAAACAGTAAAATTCGCCAATTATTTGATCTTCAAGTTTAAGTGAACTACGAGCCCCATTGTTAATACTTTAACGGAAATTATTTGTAACTTTCTACAAGTAGAACAATGAATAGTACAGGTAGACGGTTGAAATCTTTGTATATGTTGCTTCTATATAGTCTACGAAACCTATATGCAAAGCATCTAAACAGTAACAATCGCCAATTTTTTGATCTTCAAGTTTAAGTGAACAATGAGCCCCAATGGTTAATCCGTTATCGGAAATTATTTGTAACTTTCGACAAGTAGAACAATGAATGGAACAGGTAGACGGTTGAAATCTTTGTATATATTGCTTCTATATAGTCTAAGAAACATATATGCAAAGCATCCAAACAGTACCATTCGCCAATTTTTTGTTCTTCAAGTTTAAGTGAACTACGAGCCCCATTGTTAATCCTTTAAAGGAAATTATTTGTAAATTTCGACAAGTAGAACAATGAATTGAACAGGTAGACTGTTGAAATCATTGTATATATTGCTTCTATATAGTCTAAGAAACATATATGCAAATCATCCAAACACTACAATTCGCCAATTTCTTGTTCTTCAAGTTTAAGTAAACTACGATTCCCATTGTTAATCCCTTAACGGAAATTATTTCTAACTTTGGACAAGTAGAACAATGAATGGAACAGGTAGACGGTAGAAATCATTGTATATATTGCTTCTATATAGTCTAAAAAACATATCTGCAAATCATCCACACAGTACAATTCGCCAATTATTTGATCTTCAAGTTTCAGTGAACTACGAGCCCCATTGTTAATACTTTAACGGAAATTATTTGTAACTTGCGACAAGTAGAACAATGAATGGAACAGGTAGACGGTTGAAATCTTTGTATATATTGCTTCTTTATAATCTAAGAAACATATATGCAAAGCATCCAAACAGTCCAATTCGCCAATTATTTCATCTTCATGTTTAAGTGAACTACGAGCCCCATTGTTAATCCTTTAAAGGAAATTATTTGTAAATTTCGACAAGTAGAACAATGAATGGATCATGTAGACGGTTGAAATCATTGTATATATCGCTTCTATATAGTCTGCGAAACAAATATGCAAAGCATCCAAACAGTACAATTCGCCAATTATTTCATCTTCATGTTTAAGTGAACTACGAGCCCCATTGTTAATCCTTTAAAGGAAATTATTTGTAAATTTCGACAAGTAGAAAAATGATTGGAACACGTAGGCGGTTGAAATCTTTGTATATATTGCTTCCATATAGTCTAAGAAACATGTACGCATAGCATCCAAACAGTACCGTTCGCCAATTTTTTGTTCTTCAAGTTTAAGTGAACTACGAGCCCCATTGTTAATCCTTTAAAGGAAATTATTTGTAAATTTCGACAAGTAGAACATTGAATGGAACAGGTAGACGGTTGAAATCTTTGTATATATTGCTTCTATATAGTCTAAGAAACATATATGCAAAGCATCCAAACAGCACCATTCGCCAATTTTTTGTTCTTCAAGTTTAAGTGAACAATGAGCCCCATTGTTAATCCTTTATCGGAAATTATTTGTAACTTTCGACAAGTAGAACAATGAATGGAACAGGTAGACGGTTGAAATCTTTGTATATATTGCTTCTATATAGTCTAAGAAACATATATGCAAAGCATCCAAACAGTACCATTCGCCAATTTTTTGTTCTTCAAGTTTAAGTGAACTACGAGCCCCATTGATAATCATGAAATGGAAATTATTTGTAACTTTCTACAAGTAGAACAATGAATAGTACAGGTAGACGGGTGAAATCTTTCTATATATTGCATCTAAATAGTCTAAGAAACATATATGCAAAGCATCCAAACAGTACCATTCGCCAATTTTTTGTTCTTCAAGTTTAAGTGAACTACGAGCCCCATTGTTAATCCTTTAAAGGAAATTATTTGTAATTTCGACAAGTAGAACAATGAATTGAACAGGTAGACTGTTGAAATCATTGTATATATTGCTTCTATATAGTCTAAGAAACATATATGCAAATCATCCAAACAGTACAATTCGCCAATTTCTTGTTCTTCAAGTTTAAGTAAACTACGATTCCCATTGTTAATCCCTTAACGGAAATTATTTCTAACTTTCGACAAGTAGAACAATGAATGGAAAAGGTAGACGGTTGAAATCATTGTATATATTGCTTCTATATAGTCTAAGAAACTTATATGCAAAGCGTCCAAACAGTACAATTCGCCAATTATTTGATCTTCAATTTTAAGTGAACTACGAGCCCCATTGATAATACTTTAACGGAAATTATTTGTTACTTGCGACAAGTAGAACAATGAATGGAACAGGTAGCCGGTTGAAATCTTTGTATATATTGCTTCTATATAGTCTAAGAAACATATAAGCAAAGCATCCAAACAGTACAATTCGCCAATTTTTTGTTCTTCAAGTTTAAGTGAACAATGATCCCCAATGGTTAATCCTTTATCGGTAATTATTTGTAACTTTCGACAAGTAGAACAATGAATGTAACAGGTAGACTGTTGAAATCATTGTATATATTGCTTCTATATAGTCTAAGAAACATATATGCTCAGCGTCCAAACAGTAAAATTCGCCAATTACTTGATCTTCAAGCTTAAGTGAACTACGAGCCCCATTGTTAATACTTTAACGGAAATTATTTGTAACTTTCTACAAGTAGAACAATGAATAGTACAGGTAGACGGTTGAAATCTTTGTATATATTACTTCTATATAATCTAAGAAACATATATGCAAAGCATCCAAACAGTACCATTCGCCAATTTTTTGTTCTTCAAGTTTAAGTGAACTACGAGCCCCATTGTTAATCCTTTATCGGAAATTATTTGTAACTTTCGACAAGTAGAACAATGAATGTAACAGGTAGCCGGTTGAAATCTTTGTATATATTGCTTCTATATAGTCTAAGAAACATATAAGCAAAGCATCCAAACAGTACAATTCGCCAATTTTTTGTTCTTCAAGTTTAAGTGAACAATGATCCCCAATGGTTAATCCTTTATCGGTAATTATTTGTAACTTTCGACAAGTAGAACAATGAATGTAACAGGTAGACTGTTGAAATCATTGTATATATTGCTTCTATATAGTCTAAGAAACATATATGCTCAGCGTCCAAACAGTAAAATTCGCCAATTACTTGATCTTCAAGCTTAAGTGAACTACGAGCCCCATTGTTAATACTTTAACGGAAATTATTTGTAACTTTCTACAAGTAGAACAATGAATAGTACAGGTAGACGGTTGAAATCTTTGTATATATTGCTTCTATATAGCCTACGAAACATATATGCAAAGCATCCAAACAGTACAATTCGCCAATTTTTTGTTCTTCAAGTTTAAGTGAACAACGAGCCCCATTGTTAATCCTTTAAAGGAAATTATTTGTAACTTCCGACAAGTAGAACAATGAATGGAACAGGTAGCCGGTTGAAATCAATGTATATATTGCTTCTATGTAGTCTAAGAAACATATATGCAAAGCATCCAAACAGTACCATTCGCAATTTTTTTGTTCTTCAAGTTTAAGTGAACAACGAGCCCCATTGTTAATCCTTTATCGGAAATTATTTGTAATTTTCGACAAGTAGAACAATGAATGGAACAGGTAGACGGTTGAAATCTTTGTATATATTGCTTCTATATAGTCTAAGAAACATATATGCAAAGCATCCAAACAGTACCATTCGCCAATTATTTCATCTTCATGTTTAAGTGAACTACGAGCCCCATTGTTAATACTTTAACGGAAATTATTTGTAACTTCCGACAAGTAGAACAATGAATGGAACAGGTAGACGGTTGAAATCAATGTATATATTGCTTCTATATAGTCTAAGAAACATATATGCAAAGCATCCAAACAGCACCATTCGCCAATTTTTTGTTCTTCAAGTTTAAGTGAACAATGAGCCCCATTGTTAATCCTTTATCGGAAATTATTTGTAACTTTCGACAAGTAGAACAATGAATGGAACAGGTAGGCGGTTGAAATCTTTGTATATATTGCTTCTATATAGTCTAAGAAACATATATGCAAAGCATCCAAACAGTACAATTCGCCAATTTTTTGTTCTTCAAGTTTAAGTGAACAATGAGCCCCAATGGTTAATCCGTTATCGGAAATTATTTGTAACTTTCGACAAGTAGAACAATGAATGGAACAGGTAGACGGTTGAAATCTTTGTATATATTGCTTCTATATAGTCTAAGAAACATATATGCAAAGCATCCAAACAGTACCATTCGCCAATTATTTCATCTTCATGTTTAAGTGAACTACGAGCCCCATTGTTAATACTTTAACGGAAATTATTTGTAACTTCCGACAAGTAGAACAATGAATGGAACAGGTAGACGGTTGAAATCAATGTTATATTGCTTCTATATAGTCTAAGAAACATATATGCAAAGCATCCAAACAGCACCATTCGCCAATTTTTTGTTCTTCAAGTTTAAGTGAACAATGAGCCCCATTGTTAATCCTTTATCGGAAATTATTTGTAACTTTCGACAAGTAGAACAATGAATGGAACAGGTAGACGGTTGAAATCTTTGTATATATTACTTCTATATAATCTAAGAAACATATATGCAAAGCATCCAAACAGTACCATTCGCCAATTTTTTGTTCTTCAAGTGTAAGTGAACTACGAGCCCCATTGTTAATCCTTTATCGGAAATTATTTGTAACTTTCGACAAGTAGAACAATGAATGTAACAGGTAGACTGTTGAAATCATTGTATATATTGCTTCTATATAGTCTAAGAAACATATATGCTCAGCGTCCAAACAGTAAAATTCGCCAATTACTTGATCTTCAAGTTTAAGTGAACTACGAGCCCCATTGTTAATACTTTAACGGAAATTATTTGTAACTTTCTACAAGTAGAACAATGAATAGTACAGGTAGACGGTTGAAATCTTTGTATATATTGCTTCTATATAGCCTACGAAACATATATGCAAAGCATCCAAACAGTACAATTCGCCAATTTTTTGTTCTTCAAGTTTAAGTGAACAACGAGCCCCATTGTTAATCCTTTAAAGGAAATTATTTGTAACTTCCGACAAGTAGAACAATGAATGGAACAGGTAGCCGGTTGAAATCAATGTATATATTGCTTCTATGTAGTCTAAGAAACATATATGCAAAGCATCCAAACAGTACCATTCGCAATTTTTTTGTTCTTCAAGTTTAAGTGAACAACGAGCCCCATTGTTAATCCTTTATCGGAAATTATTTGTAATTTTCGACAAGTAGAACAATGAATGGAACAGGTAGACGGTTGAAATCTTTGTATATATTGCTTCTATATAGTCTAAGAAACATATATGCAAAGCATCCAAACAGTACCATTCGCCAATTATTTCATCTTCATGTTTAAGTGAACTACGAGCCCCATTGTTAATACTTTAACGGAAATTATTTGTAACTTCCGACAAGTAGAACAATGAATGGAACAGGTAGACGGTTGAAATCAATGTATATATTGCTTCTATATAGTCTAAGAAACATATATGCAAAGCATCCAAACAGCACCATTCGCCAATTTTTTGTTCTTCAAGTTTAAGTGAACAATGAGCCCCATTGTTAATCCTTTATCGGAAATTATTTGTAACTTTCGACAAGTAGAACAATGAATGGAACAGGTAGGCGGTTGAAATCTTTGTATATATTGCTTCTATATAGTCTAAGAAACATATATGCAAAGCATCCAAACAGTACAATTCGCCAATTTTTTGTTCTTCAAGTTTAAGTGAACAATGAGCCCCAATGGTTAATCCGTTATCGGAAATTATTTGTAACTTTCGACAAGTAGAACAATGAATGGAACAGGTAGACGGTTGAAATCTTTGTATATATTGCTTCTATATAGTCTAAGAAACATATATGCAAAGCATCCAAACAGTACCATTCGCCAATTATTTCATCTTCATGTTTAAGTGAACTACGAGCCCCATTGTTAATACTTTAACGGAAATTATTTGTAACTTCCGACAAGTAGAACAATGAATGGAACAGGTAGACGGTTGAAATCAATGTTATATTGCTTCTATATAGTCTAAGAAACATATATGCAAAGCATCCAAACAGCACCATTCGCCAATTTTTTGTTCTTCAAGTTTAAGTGAACAATGAGCCCCATTGTTAATCCTTTATCGGAAATTATTTGTAACTTTCGACAAGTAGAACAATGAATGGAACAGGTAGACGGTTGAAATCTTTGTATATATTACTTCTATATAATCTAAGAAACATATATGCAAAGCATCCAAACAGTACCATTCGCCAATTTTTTGTTCTTCAAGTTTAAGTGAACTACGAGCCCCATTGTTAATCCTTTAAAGGAAATTATTTGTAAATTTCGACAAGTAGAACAATGAATGGAACAGGTAGACTGTTGAAATCATTGTATATATTGCTTCTATATAGTCTAAGAAACATATATGCACAGCGTCCAAACAGTAAAATTCGCCAATTATTTGATCTTCAAGTTTAAGTGAACTACGAGCCCCATTGTTAATACTTTAACGGAAATTATTTGTAACTTTCTACAAGTAGAACAATGAATAGTACAGGTAGACGGTTGAAATCTTTGTATATGTTGCTTCTATATAGTCTACGAAACCTATATGCAAAGCATCTAAACAGTAACAATCGCCAATTTTTTGATCTTCAAGTTTAAGTGAACAATGAGCCCCAATGGTTAATCCGTTATCGGAAATTATTTGTAACTTTCGACAAGTAGAACAATGAATGGAACAGGTACACGGTTGAATCTTTGTATACGTTGCTTCTATATAGTCTAAGAAACATATATGAAAAGCATCCAAACAGTACCATTCGCCAATTTTTTGTTCTTCAAGTGTAAGTGAACAATGAGCCCCAATGGTTAATCCTTTATCGGAAATTATTTGTAATTTTCGACAAGCAGAACAATGAATGGAACAGGTAGTCGGTTGAAATCTTTGTATATATTGCTTCTATATAATCTAAGAAACATATATGAAAAGCATCCAAACAGTACCATTCGCCAATTTTCTGTTCTTCAAGTGTAAGTGAACAATGAGCCCCAATGGTTAATCCTTTATCGGAAATTATTTGTAATTTTCGACAAGCAGAACAATGAATGGAACAGGTAGACGGTTGAAATCATTGTATATATTGCTTCTACATAGTCTAAGAAACATATATGCAAAGCATCCAAACAGTACAATTCGCCAATTTTTTGTTCTTCAAGTTTAAGTAAACTACGATCCCCATTGTTAATCCCTTAACGGAAATTATTTGTAACTTTCGACAAGTAGAACAATGAATGGAACAGGTAGACGGTTGAAATCATTGTATATATTGCTTCTATATAATCTAAGAAACATATATGAAAAGCATCCAAACAGTACCATTCGCCAATTTTTTGTTCTTCAAGTGTAAGTGAACAATGAGCCCCAATGGTT
This sequence comes from Cerceris ruficornis, assembly GCA_963989415.1. Lineage (NCBI taxonomy): Eukaryota > Metazoa > Arthropoda > Insecta > Hymenoptera > Crabronidae > Cerceris > Cerceris ruficornis. The sequence continues at coordinate 22,276 of CAXDIW010000470.1, read as the reverse complement.
AATCCTTTATCGGAAATTATTTGTAATTTTCGACAAGTAGAACAATGAATGAAACAGGTAGACGGACGAAATATTTGTATATATTGCTTCTATATAATCTAAGAAACATATATGCAAAGCATCCAAACAGTTACCATTCGTCAATTTTTTGTTCTTCAAGATTAAGTGAACAACGAGCCCCATTGATGATCATGAAACGGAAATTATTCGTAACTTTCTACAAGTAGAACAATGAATGGAACAGGTAGACTGTTGAAATCATTGTATATATTGCTTCTATATAGTCTAAGAAACATATATGCAAAGCGTCCAAACAGTACAATTCGCCAATTATTTGATCTTCAAATTTAAGTAAAATACGATCCCCATTGTTAATCCTTTAAAGGAAATTATTTGTAACTTGCGACAAGTAGAACAATGAATGGAACAGGTAGCCGGTTGAAATCAATGTATATATTGCTTCTATATAGTCTAAGAAACATATATGTAAAGCATCCAAACAGTACCATTCGCCAATTTTTTGTTCTTCAAGTTTAAGTGAACAACGAGCCCCTTTGTTAATCCTTTAAAGGAAATTATTTGTAAATTTCGACAAGTAGAACAATGATTGGAACACGTAGACGGTTGAAATCTTTGTATATATTGCTTCCATATAGTGTAAGAAAGATGTACGCAAAGCATCCAAACAGTACCATTCGCCAATTTTTTGTTCTTCAAGTTTAAGTAAACTACGATCCCCATTGTTAATCCCTTAACGGAAATTATTTGTAACATTCGACTAGTAGAACAATGAATGGAACAGGTAGACCGTTGAAATCATTGTATATATTGCTTCTATATAGTCTAAGAAACATATATGCAAAGCATCCAAACAGTACAATTCGCCAATTTTTTGTTCTTCAAGTTTAAGTGAACAATGAGCCCCAATGGTTAATCCTTTATCGGAAATTATTTGTAACTTTCGACAAGTAGAACAATGAATGGAACAGGTAGACGGTTGAAATCTTTGTATATATTGCTTCTATATAGTCTAAGAAACATATATGCAAAGCATCCAAACAGTACAATTCGCCAATTTATTGTTCTTCAAGTTTAAGTGAACAACGAGCCCCATTGTTAAACCTTTAAAGGAAATTATTTGTAAATTTCGACAAGTAGAACAATGAATGGAACAGGTAGGCGGTTGAAATCTTTGTATATATTGCTTCTATATAGTCTAAGAAACATATATACAAAGCATCCAAACAGTACCATTCGCCAATTTTTTGTTCTTCAAGTTTAAGTGAACTACGAGCCCCATTGTTAATCCTTTAACGGAAATTAATTGTAACTTTCGACAAGTAGAACAATGAATGGAACAGGTAGACGGTTGAAATCTTTGTATATGTTGCTTCTATATAGTCTAAGAAACATATGTGCAAATCATCTAAACAGTACAATTCGCCAATTTTTTGTTCTTCAAGTTTAAGTGAACTACGAGCCCCATTGTTAATCCTTTAAAGGAAATTATTTGTAAATTTCGGCAAGTAGAACAATGAATGGAATAGATAGACTGTTGAAATCATTGTATATATTGCTTCTATATAGTCTAAGAAACATATATGCAAAGCATCCAAACAGTACAATTCGCCAATTTTTTGTTCTTCAAGTTTAAGTGAACAATCAGCCCCAATGGTTAATCCGTTTTCGGAAATTATTTGTAACTTTCGACAAGTAGAACAATGAATGGAACAGGTAGACGGTTGAAATATTTGTATATATTGCTTCTATATAGTCTAAGAAACTTATATGCAAAGCATCTAAACAGTAACATACGCCAATTTTTTTATCTTCAAGTTTAAGTGAACAATGAGCCCCATTGTTAATCCTTTATCGGAAATTATTTGTAACTTTAAAAAAGTAGAACAATGAATGGAACAGGTAGACGGTTGCAATCTTTGTATATATTGCTGCTATATAGTCTAAGAAACATATATGCAAAGCATCCAAACAGTACAATTCGCCAATTTATTGTTCTTCAAGTTTAAGTGAACAACGAGCCCCATTGTTAATCCTTTAAAGGAAATTATTTGTAAATTTCGACGAGTAGAACAATGATTGGAACACGTAGACTGTTGAAATCATTGTATATATTGCTTCTATATAGTCTAAGAAACATATATGCAAAGCATCCAAACAGTACAATTCGCCAATTTTTTGTTCTTCAAGTTTAAGTGAACAATCAGCCCCAATGGTTAATCCGTTTTCGGAAATTATTTGTAACTTTCGACAAGTAGAACAATGAATGGAACAGGTAGACGGTTGAAATATTTGTATATATTGCTTCTATATAGTCTAAGAAACTTATATGCAAAGCATCTAAACAGTAACATACGCCAATTTTTTTATCTTCAAGTTTAAGTGAACAATGAGCCCCATTGTTAATCCTTTATCGGAAATTATTTGTAACTTTAAAAAAGTAGAACAATGAATGGAACAGGTAGACGGTTGCAATCTTTGTATATATTGCTGCTATATAGTCTAAGAAACATATATGCAAAGCATCCAAACAGTACAATTCGCCAATTTATTGTTCTTCAAGTTTAAGTGAACAACGAGCCCCATTGTTAATCCTTTAAAGGAAATTATTTGTAAATTTCGACGAGTAGAACAATGATTGGAACACGTAGACGGTTGAAATCTTTGTATATATTGCTTCCATATAGTCTAAGAAACATGTACGCAAAGCATCCAAACAGTACCGTTCGCCAATTTTTTGTTCTTCAAGTATAAGTGAACAATGAGCCCCATTGTTAATCCTTTATCGGAAATTATTTGTAACTTTCGACCAGTAGAACAATGAATGGAACAGGTAGACGGTTGAAATCTTTGTATATATTGCTTCTATATAGTCTAAGAAACATATATGCAAAGCATCCAAACAGTACAATTCGCCAATTTTTTTATCTTCAAGTTTAAGTGAACAATGAGCCCCAATGGTTAATCCGTTATCGGAAATTATTTGTAACTTTCGACAAGTAGAACAATGAATGGAACAGGTAGACGGTTGAAATCTTTGTATATATTGCTTCTATATAGTCTAAGAAACATATATGCAAAGCATCCAAACAGTACCATTCGCCAATTATTTCATCTTCATGTTTAAGTGAACTACGAGCCCCATTGTTAATACTTTAACGGAAATTATTTGTAACTTCCGACAAGTAGAACAATGAATGGAACAGGTAGACGGTTGAAATCAATGTATATATTGCTTCTATATAGTCTAAGAAACATATATGCAAAGCATCCAAACAGCACCATTCGCCAATTTTTTGTTCTTCAAGTTTAAGTGAACAATGAGCCCCATTGTTAATCCTTTATCGGAAATTATTTGTAACTTTCGACAAGTAGAACAATGAATGGAACAGGTAGACGGTTGAAATCTTTGTATATATTGCTTCTATATAGTCTAAGAAACATATATGCAAAGCATCCAAACAGTACCATTCGCCAATTTTTTGTTCTTCAAGTTTAAGTGAACTACGAGCCCCATTGATAATCATGAAAGGGAAATTATTTGTAACTTTCTACAAGTAGAACAATGAATAGTACAGGTAGACGGGTGAAATCTTTCTATATATTGCATCTAAATAGTCTAAGAAACATATATGCAAAGCATCCAAACAGTACCATTCGCCAATTTTTTGTTCTTCAAGTTTAAGTGAACTACGAGCCCCATTGTTAATCCTTTAAAGGAAATTATTTGTAAATTTCGACAAGTAGAACATTGAATGGAACAGGTAGACGGTTGAAATCTTTGTATATATTGCTTCTATATAGTATAAGAAACATATATGCAAAGCATCCAAACAGTACAATTCGCCAATTTCTTGTTCTTCAAGTTTAAGTGAACAATGAGCCCCAATGGTTAATCCGTTATCGGAAATTATTTGTAACTTTCGACAACTAGAACAATGACTGGAACTGGTAGACGGTTGAAATCTTTGTATATATTGCTTCTATATAGTCTAAGAAACATATATGCAAAGCATCCAAACAGCACCATTCGCCAATTTTTTGTTCTTCAAGTTTAAGTGAACAATGAGCCCCATTGTTAATCCTTTATCGGAAATTATTTGTAACTTTCGACAAGTAGAACAATGAATGGAACAGGTAGACGGTTGAAATCTTTGTATATATTGCTTCTATATAGTCTAAGAAACATATATGCAAAGCATCCAAACAGTACCATTCGCCAATTTTTTGTTCTTCAAGTTTAAGTGAACTACGAGCCCCATTGATAATCATGAAATGGAAATTATTTGTAACTTTCTACAAGTAGAACAATGAATAGTACAGGTAGACGGGTGAAATCTTTCTATATATTGCATCTAAATAGTCTAAGAAACATATATGCAAAGCATCCAAACAGTACCATTCGCCAATTTTTTGTTCTTCAAGTTTAAGTGAACTACGAGCCCCATTGTTAATCCTTTAAAGGAAATTATTTGTAATTTCGACAAGTAGAACAATGAATTGAACAGGTAGACTGTTGAAATCATTGTATATATTGCTTCTATATAGTCTAAGAAACATATATGCAAATCATCCAAACAGTACAATTCGCCAATTTCTTGTTCTTCAAGTTTAAGTAAACTACGATTCCCATTGTTAATCCCTTAACGGAAATTATTTCTAACTTTCGACAAGTAGAACAATGAATGGAAAAGGTAGACGGTTGAAATCATTGTATATATTGCTTCTATATAGTCTAAGAAACTTATATGCAAAGCGTCCAAACAGTACAATTCGCCAATTATTTGATCTTCAATTTTAAGTGAACTACGAGCCCCATTGATAATACTTTAACGGAAATTATTTGTTACTTGCGACAAGTAGAACAATGAATGGAACAGGTAGCCGGTTGAAATCTTTGTATATATTGCTTCTATATAGTCTAAGAAACATATAAGCAAAGCATCCAAACAGTACAATTCGCCAATTTTTTGTTCTTCAAGTTTAAGTGAACAATGATCCCCAATGGTTAATCCTTTATCGGTAATTATTTGTAACTTTCGACAAGTAGAACAATGAATGTAACAGGTAGACTGTTGAAATCATTGTATATATTGCTTCTATATAGTCTAAGAAACATATATGCTCAGCGTCCAAACAGTAAAATTCGCCAATTACTTGATCTTCAAGCTTAAGTGAACTACGAGCCCCATTGTTAATACTTTAACGGAAATTATTTGTAACTTTCTACAAGTAGAACAATGAATAGTACAGGTAGACGGTTGAAATCTTTGTATATATTACTTCTATATAATCTAAGAAACATATATGCAAAGCATCCAAACAGTACCATTCGCCAATTTTTTGTTCTTCAAGTTTAAGTGAACTACGAGCCCCATTGTTAATCCTTTATCGGAAATTATTTGTAACTTTCGACAAGTAGAACAATGAATGTAACAGGTAGCCGGTTGAAATCTTTGTATATATTGCTTCTATATAGTCTAAGAAACATATAAGCAAAGCATCCAAACAGTACAATTCGCCAATTTTTTGTTCTTCAAGTTTAAGTGAACAATGATCCCCAATGGTTAATCCTTTATCGGTAATTATTTGTAACTTTCGACAAGTAGAACAATGAATGTAACAGGTAGACTGTTGAAATCATTGTATATATTGCTTCTATATAGTCTAAGAAACATATATGCTCAGCGTCCAAACAGTAAAATTCGCCAATTACTTGATCTTCAAGCTTAAGTGAACTACGAGCCCCATTGTTAATACTTTAACGGAAATTATTTGTAACTTTCTACAAGTAGAACAATGAATAGTACAGGTAGACGGTTGAAATCTTTGTATATATTGCTTCTATATAGCCTACGAAACATATATGCAAAGCATCCAAACAGTACAATTCGCCAATTTTTTGTTCTTCAAGTTTAAGTGAACAACGAGCCCCATTGTTAATCCTTTAAAGGAAATTATTTGTAACTTCCGACAAGTAGAACAATGAATGGAACAGGTAGCCGGTTGAAATCAATGTATATATTGCTTCTATGTAGTCTAAGAAACATATATGCAAAGCATCCAAACAGTACCATTCGCAATTTTTTTGTTCTTCAAGTTTAAGTGAACAACGAGCCCCATTGTTAATCCTTTATCGGAAATTATTTGTAATTTTCGACAAGTAGAACAATGAATGGAACAGGTAGACGGTTGAAATCTTTGTATATATTGCTTCTATATAGTCTAAGAAACATATATGCAAAGCATCCAAACAGTACCATTCGCCAATTATTTCATCTTCATGTTTAAGTGAACTACGAGCCCCATTGTTAATACTTTAACGGAAATTATTTGTAACTTCCGACAAGTAGAACAATGAATGGAACAGGTAGACGGTTGAAATCAATGTATATATTGCTTCTATATAGTCTAAGAAACATATATGCAAAGCATCCAAACAGCACCATTCGCCAATTTTTTGTTCTTCAAGTTTAAGTGAACAATGAGCCCCATTGTTAATCCTTTATCGGAAATTATTTGTAACTTTCGACAAGTAGAACAATGAATGGAACAGGTAGGCGGTTGAAATCTTTGTATATATTGCTTCTATATAGTCTAAGAAACATATATGCAAAGCATCCAAACAGTACAATTCGCCAATTTTTTGTTCTTCAAGTTTAAGTGAACAATGAGCCCCAATGGTTAATCCGTTATCGGAAATTATTTGTAACTTTCGACAAGTAGAACAATGAATGGAACAGGTAGACGGTTGAAATCTTTGTATATATTGCTTCTATATAGTCTAAGAAACATATATGCAAAGCATCCAAACAGTACCATTCGCCAATTATTTCATCTTCATGTTTAAGTGAACTACGAGCCCCATTGTTAATACTTTAACGGAAATTATTTGTAACTTCCGACAAGTAGAACAATGAATGGAACAGGTAGACGGTTGAAATCAATGTTATATTGCTTCTATATAGTCTAAGAAACATATATGCAAAGCATCCAAACAGCACCATTCGCCAATTTTTTGTTCTTCAAGTTTAAGTGAACAATGAGCCCCATTGTTAATCCTTTATCGGAAATTATTTGTAACTTTCGACAAGTAGAACAATGAATGGAACAGGTAGACGGTTGAAATCTTTGTATATATTACTTCTATATAATCTAAGAAACATATATGCAAAGCATCCAAACAGTACCATTCGCCAATTTTTTGTTCTTCAAGTTTAAGTGAACTACGAGCCCCATTGTTAATCCTTTATCGGAAATTATTTGTAACTTTCGACAAGTAGAACAATGAATGTAACAGGTAGACTGTTGAAATCATTGTATATATTGCTTCTATATAGTCTAAGAAACATATATGCTCAGCGTCCAAACAGTAAAATTCGCCAATTACTTGATCTTCAAGTTTAAGTGAACTACGAGCCCCATTGTTAATACTTTAACGGAAATTATTTGTAACTTTCTACAAGTAGAACAATGAATAGTACAGGTAGACGGTTGAAATCTTTGTATATATTGCTTCTATATAGCCTACGAAACATATATGCAAAGCATCCAAACAGTACAATTCGCCAATTTTTTGTTCTTCAAGTTTAAGTGAACAACGAGCCCCATTGTTAATCCTTTAAAGGAAATTATTTGTAACTTCCGACAAGTAGAACAATGAATGGAACAGGTAGCCGGTTGAAATCAATGTATATATTGCTTCTATGTAGTCTAAGAAACATATATGCAAAGCATCCAAACAGTACCATTCGCAATTTTTTTGTTCTTCAAGTTTAAGTGAACAACGAGCCCCATTGTTAATCCTTTATCGGAAATTATTTGTAATTTTCGACAAGTAGAACAATGAATGGAACAGGTAGACGGTTGAAATCTTTGTATATATTGCTTCTATATAGTCTAAGAAACATATATGCAAAGCATCCAAACAGTACCATTCGCCAATTATTTCATCTTCATGTTTAAGTGAACTACGAGCCCCATTGTTAATACTTTAACGGAAATTATTTGTAACTTCCGACAAGTAGAACAATGAATGGAACAGGTAGACGGTTGAAATCAATGTATATATTGCTTCTATATAGTCTAAGAAACATATATGCAAAGCATCCAAACAGCACCATTCGCCAATTTTTTGTTCTTCAAGTTTAAGTGAACAATGAGCCCCATTGTTAATCCTTTATCGGAAATTATTTGTAACTTTCGACAAGTAGAACAATGAATGGAACAGGTAGGCGGTTGAAATCTTTGTATATATTGCTTCTATATAGTCTAAGAAACATATATGCAAAGCATCCAAACAGTACAATTCGCCAATTTTTTGTTCTTCAAGTTTAAGTGAACAATGAGCCCCAATGGTTAATCCGTTATCGGAAATTATTTGTAATTTTCGACAAGTAGAACAATGAATGGAACAGGTAGACGGTTGAAATCTTTGTATATATTGCTTCTATATAGTCTAAGAAACATATATGCAAAGCATCCAAACAGTACCATTCGCCAATTATTTCATCTTCATGTTTAAGTGAACTACGAGCCCCATTGTTAATACTTTAACGGAAATTATTTGTAACTTCCGACAAGTAGAACAATGAATGGAACAGGTAGACGGTTGAAATCAATGTTATATTGCTTCTATATAGTCTAAGAAACATATATGCAAAGCATCCAAACAGCACCATTCGCCAATTTTTTGTTCTTCAAGTTTAAGTGAACAATGAGCCCCATTGTTAATCCTTTATCGGAAATTATTTGTAACTTTCGACAAGTAGAACAATGAATGGAACAGGTAGACGGTTGAAATCTTTGTATATATTACTTCTATATAATCTAAGAAACATATATGCAAAGCATCCAAACAGTACCATTCGCCAATTTTTTGTTCTTCAAGTTTAAGTGAACTACGAGCCCCATTGTTAATCCTTTAAAGGAAATTATTTGTAAATTTCGACAAGTAGAACAATGAATGGAACAGGTAGACTGTTGAAATCATTGTATATATTGCTTCTATATAGTCTAAGAAACATATATGCACAGCGTCCAAACAGTAAAATTCGCCAATTATTTGATCTTCAAGTTTAAGTGAACTACGAGCCCCATTGTTAATACTTTAACGGAAATTATTTGTAACTTTCTACAAGTAGAACAATGAATAGTACAGGTAGACGGTTGAAATCTTTGTATATGTTGCTTCTATATAGTCTACGAAACCTATATGCAAAGCATCTAAACAGTAACAATCGCCAATTTTTTGATCTTCAAGTTTAAGTGAACAATGAGCCCCAATGGTTAATCCGTTATCGGAAATTATTTGTAACTTTCGACAAGTAGAACAATGAATGGAACAGGTACACGGTTGAATCTTTGTATACGTTGCTTCTATATAGTCTAAGAAACATATATGAAAAGCATCCAAACAGTACCATTCGCCAATTTTTTGTTCTTCAAGTGTAAGTGAACAATGAGCCCCAATGGTTAATCCTTTATCGGAAATTATTTGTTATTTTCGACAAGCAGAACAATGAATGGAACAGGTAGTCGGTTGAAATCTTTGTATATATTGCTTCTATATAATCTAAGAAACATATATGAAAAGCATCCAAACAGTACCATTCGCCAATTTTCTGTTCTTCAAGTGTAAGTGAACAATGAGCCCCAATGGTTAATCCTTTATCGGAAATTATTTGTAATTTTCGACAAGCTGAACAATGAATGGAACAGGTAGACGGTTGAAATCATTGTATATATTGCTTCTACATAGTCTAAGAAACATATATGCAAAGCGTCCAAACAGTACAATTCGCCAATTATTTGATCTTCAAATTTAAGTAAAATACGATCCCCATTGTTAATCCTTTAAAGGAAATTATTTGTAACTTGCGACAAGTAGAACAATGAATGGAACAGGTAGCCGGTTGAAATCAATGTATATATTGCTTCTATATAGTCTAAGAAACATATATGCAAAGCATCCAAACAGTACAATTCGCCAATTTTTTGTTCTTCAAGTTTAAGTGAACAATGAGCCCCAATGGTTAATCCGTTATCGGAAATTATTTGTAACTTTCGACAAGTAGAACAATGAATGGAACAGGTAGACGGTTGAAATCTTTGTATATATTGCTTCTATATAGTCTAAGAAACATATATGCAAAGCATCCAAACAGTACCATTCGCCAATTATTTCATCTTCATGTTTAAGTGAACTACGAGCCCCATTGTTAATACTTTAACGGAAATTATTTGTAACTTCCGACAAGTAGAACAATGAATGGAACAGGTAGACGGTTGAAATCAATGTTATATTGCTTCTATATAGTCTAAGAAACATATATGCAAAGCATCCAAACAGCACCATTCGCCAATTTTTTGTTCTTCAAGTTTAAGTGAACAATGAGCCCCATTGTTAATCCTTTATCGGAAATTATTTGTAACTTTCGACAAGTAGAACAATGAATGGAACAGGTAGACGGTTGAAATCTTTGTATATATTACTTCTATATAATCTAAGAAACATATATGCAAAGCATCCAAACAGTACCATTCGCCAATTTTTTGTTCTTCAAGTTTAAGTGAACTACGAGCCCCATTGTTAATCCTTTAAAGGAAATTATTTGTAAATTTCGACAAGTAGAACAATGAATGGAACAGGTAGACTGTTGAAATCATTGTATATATTGCTTCTATATAGTCTAAGAAACATATATGCACAGCGTCCAAACAGTAAAATTCGCCAATTATTTGATCTTCAAGTTTAAGTGAACTACGAGCCCCATTGTTAATACTTTAACGGAAATTATTTGTAACTTTCTACAAGTAGAACAATGAATAGTACAGGTAGACGGTTGAAATCTTTGTATATGTTGCTTCTATATAGTCTACGAAACCTATATGCAAAGCATCTAAACAGTAACAATCGCCAATTTTTTGATCTTCAAGTTTAAGTGAACAATGAGCCCCAATGGTTAATCCGTTATCGGAAATTATTTGTAACTTTCGACAAGTAGAACAATGAATGGAACAGGTACACGGTTGAATCTTTGTATACGTTGCTTCTATATAGTCTAAGAAACATATATGAAAAGCATCCAAACAGTACCATTCGCCAATTTTTTGTTCTTCAAGTGTAAGTGAACAATGAGCCCCAATGGTTAATCCTTTATCGGAAATTATTTGTAATTTTCGACAAGCAGAACAATGAATGGAACAGGTAGTCGGTTGAAATCTTTGTATATATTGCTTCTATATAATCTAAGAAACATATATGAAAAGCATCCAAACAGTACCATTCGCCAATTTTCTGTTCTTCAAGTGTAAGTGAACAATGAGCCCCAATGGTTAATCCTTTATCGGAAATTATTTGTAATTTTCGACAAGCAGAACAATGAATGGAACAGGTAGACGGTTGAAATCATTGTATATATTGCTTCTACATAGTCTAAGAAACATATATGCAAAGCATCCAAACAGTACAATTCGCCAATTTTTTGTTCTTCAAGTTTAAGTAAACTACGATCCCCATTGTTAATCCCTTAACGGAAATTATTTGTAACTTTCGACAAGTAGAACAATGAATGGAACAGGTAGACGGTTGAAATCATTGTATATATTGCTTCTATATAATCTAAGAAACATATATGAAAAGCATCCAAACAGTACCATTCGCCAATTTTTTGTTCTTCAAGTGTAAGTGAACAATGAGCCCCAATGGTTAATCCTTTATCGGAAATTATTTGTAATTTTCGACAAGTAGAACAATGAATGAAACAGGTAGACGGACGAAATATTTGTATATATTGCTTCTATATAATCTAAGAAACATATATGCAAAGCATCCAAACAGTTACCATTCGTCAATTTTTTGTTCTTCAAGATTAAGTGAACAACGAGCCCCATTGATGATCATGAAACGGAAATTATTCGTAACTTTCTACAAGTAGAACAATGAATGGAACAGGTAGACTGTTGAAATCATTGTATATATTGCTTCTATATAGTCTAAGAAACATATATGCAAAGCGTCCAAACAGTACAATTCGCCAATTATTTGATCTTCAAATTTAAGTAAAATACGATCCCCATTGTTAATCCTTTAAAGGAAATTATTTGTAACTTGCGACAAGTAGAACAATGAATGGAACAGGTAGCCGGTTGAAATCAATGTATATATTGCTTCTATATAGTCTAAGAAACATATATGTAAAGCATCCAAACAGTACCATTCGCCAATTTTTTGTTCTTCAAGTTTAAGTGAACAACGAGCCCCTTTGTTAATCCTTTAAAGGAAATTATTTGTAAATTTCGACAAGTAGAACAATGATTGGAACACGTAGACGGTTGAAATCTTTGTATATATTGCTTCCATATAGTGTAAGAAAGATGTACGCAAAGCATCCAAACAGTACCATTCGCCAATTTTTTGTTCTTCAAGTTTAAGTAAACTACGATCCCCATTGTTAATCCCTTAACGGAAATTATTTGTAACATTCGACAAGTAGAACAATGAATGGAACAGGTAGACGGTTGAAATCATTGTATATATTGCTTCTATATAGTCTAAGAAACATATATGCAAAGCATCCAAAGAGTACAATTCGCCAATTTTTTGTTCTTCAAGTTTAAGTGAACAATGAGCCCCAATGGTTAATCCTTTATCGGAAATTATTTGTAACTTTCGACAAGTAGAACAATGAATGGAACAGGTAGACGGTTGAAATCTTTGTATATATTGCTTCTATATAGTCTAAGAAACATATATGCAAAGCATCCAAACAGTACAATTCGCCAATTTATTGTTCTTCAAGTTTAAGTTAACAACGAGCCCCATTGTTAATCCTTTAAAGGAAATTATGTGTAAATTTCGACAAGTAGAACAATGATTGAAACACGTAGACGGTTGAAATCTTTGTATATATTGCTTCCATATAGTCTAAGAAACATGTACGCAAAGCATCCAAACAGTACCAATCGCCAATTTTTTGGTCTTCAAGTTTAAGTGAACAATGAGCCCCAATGGTTAATCCTTTATCGGAAATTATTTGTAATTTTCGACAAGTCGAACAATGAATGGAACAGGTAGACGGTTGAAATATTTGCATATATTGCTTCTATATAATATAAGAAACATATATTCAAAGCATCCAAATAGTACCATTCGCCAATTTTTTGTTCTTCAAGTTTAAGTGAACTACGAGCCCCACTGTTAATCCTTTATCGGAAATTATTTGTAACTTTCGACAAGCAGAACAATGAATGGAACAGGTAGACGGTTGAAATCTTTGTATATATTGCTTCTATATAGTCTAAGAAACATATATGCAAAGCATCCAAACAGTACAATTCGCCAATTTTTTGTTCTTCAAGTTTAAGTAAACTACGATCCCCATTGTTAATCCCTTAACGGAAATTATTTGTAACATTCGACAAGTAGAACAATGAATGGAACAGGTAGACGGTTGAAATCATTGTATATATTGCTTCTATATAGTCTAAGAAACATATATGCAAAGCATCCAAACAGTACAATTCGCCAATTGTTTGTTCTTCAAGTTTATGTGAACAATGAGCCCCAATGGTTAATCCTTTATCGGTAATTATTTGTAACTTTCGACAAGTAGAACAATGAATGGAACAGGTAGACGGTTGAAATCCTTGTATATATTGCGTCTATATAATTTAAGAAACATATATGCAAAGCATCCAAACAGTACAATTCGCCAATTTTTTGTTCTTCAAGTTTAAGTGAACAATGAGACCCATTGTTAATCCTTTATCGGAAATTATTTGTAACTTTCGACAAGTAGAACAATGAATGGAACAGGTAGACGGTTGAAATCTTTGTATATATTGCTTCTAATTAGTCTTAGAAACATCTATGCAAAGCATCCAAACAGTACAATTCGACAATTTTTTGTTCTTCAAGTTTAAGTTAACTACGAGCCCCATTGTTAATCCTTTAAAGGAAATTATTTGTAAATTTCGACAAGTAGAACAATGAATGGAACAGGTAGACTGTTGTAATTATTGTATATATTGCTTCTATATAGTCTATGAAACATATATGCAAAGCATCCAAACAGTACAATTCGCCAATTTTTTGTTCTTCAAGTTTAAGTGAACAATGAGCCCCATTGTTAATCCTTTAAAGGAAATTATTTGTAACTTTCGACAAGTAGAACAATGAATGGAACAGGTAGACGGTTGAAATCTTTGTATATATTGCTTCTATATAGTCTAAGAAACATATATGCAAAGCATCCAAACAGTACAATTCGCCAATTTCTTGTTCTTCAAGTTTAAGTAAACTACGATCCCCATTGTTAATGCCTTAACGGAAATTATTTGTAAATTTCGACAAGTAGAACAATGAATGGAACTGGTAGACGGTTGAAATCTTTGTATATATTGTTTCTGTATAATCTAAGAAACATATATGCAAAGCATCTAAATAGTAACAATCGCCAATTTTTTGATCTTCAAGTTTAAGTGAACAGCGAGCCCCATTGATAATCATGAAATGGAAATTATTTGTAACTTTCTACAAGTAGAACAATGAATAGTACAGGTAGACGGGTGAAATCTTTCTATATATTGCTTCTAAATAGTCTAAGAAACATCTATGCAAAGCATCAAACAGTACAATTCGCCAATTTTTTGTTCTTCAAGTTTAAGTAAACTACGATCCCCATTGTTAATCCCTTAACGGAAATTATTTGTAACTTTCGACATGTAGAACAATGAATGGAACAGGTAGACGGTTGAAATCATTATATATATTGCTTCTATATAGTCTAAGAAACATATATGCAAAGCATCCAAACAGTACAATTCGCCAATTTTTTGTTCTTCAAGTTTAAGTAAACTACGATCCCCGTTGTTAATCCCTTAACGGAAATTATTTGTAACATTCGACAAGTAGAACAATGAATGGAACAGGTAGACGGTTGAAATCATTGTATATATTGCTTCTATATAGTCTAAGAAACTTATATGCAAAGCGTCCAAACAGTACAATTCGCCAATTATTTGATCTTCAATTTTAAGTGAACTACGAGCCCCATTGATAATACTTTAACGGAAATTATTTGTTACTTGCGACAAGTAGAACAATGAATGGAACAGGTAGCCGGTTGAAATCTTTGTATATATTGCTTCTATATAGTCTAAGAAACATATAAGCAAAGCATCCAAACAGTACAATTCGCCAATTTTTTGTTCTTCAAGTTTAAGTGAACAATGATCCCCAATGGTTAATCCTTTATCGGTAATTATTTGTAACTTTCGACAAGTAGAACAATGAATGTAACAGGTAGACTGTTGAAATCATTGTATATATTGCTTCTATATAGTCTAAGAAACATATATGCACAGCGTCCAAACAGTAAAATTCGCCAATTATTTGATCTTCAAGTTTAAGTGAACTACGAGCCCCATTGTTAATACTTTAACGGAAATTATTTGTAACTTTCTACAAGTAGAACAATGAATAGTACAGGTAGACGGTTGAAATCTTTGTATATGTTGCTTCTATATAGTCTACGAAACCTATATGCAAAGCATCTAAACAGTAACAGTCGCCAATTTTTTGATCTTCAAGTTTAAGTTAACAATGAGCCCCAATGGTTAATCCGTTATCGGAAATTATTTGTAACTTTCGACAAGTAGAACAATGAATGGAACAGGTACACGGTTGAATCTTTGTATATATTGCTTCTATATAGTCTAAGAAACATATATGCAAACCATCCAAACAGTCCCATTCGCCAATTTTTTGTTCTTCAAGTTTAAGTGAACTTCGAGCCCCATTGTTAGTACTTTAACGGAAATTATTTGTAAGTTGCGACAAGTAGAACAATGAATGGAACAGGTAGCCGGTTGAAATCTTTGTATATATTGCTTCTACATAGTCTAAGAAACATATATGCAAAGCATCCAAACAGTACAATTCGCCAATTTTTTGTTTTTCAAGTTTAAGTGAACTACGAGCCCCATTGTTAATACTTTAAAGGAAATTATTTGTAAATTTCGACAAGTAGAACAATGAATGGTTCATGTAGACGGTTGAAATCATTGTATATATTGCTTCTATATAGCCTACGAAACATATATGCAAAGCATCCAAACAGTACAATTAGTCAATTTTTTGTTCTTCAAGTTTAAGTGAACAACGAGCCCCATTGTTAATACTTTAACGGAAATTATTTGTAACTTTCTACACGTAGAACAATGATTGGAACACACAGACGGTTGAAATCTTTGTATATATTGCTTCCATATAGTCTAAGAAACATATATGCAAAGCATCCAAACAGTACCATTCGCCAATTTTTTGTTCTTCAAGTTGAAGTGAACAACGAGCCCCATTGTTAATCCTTTAAAGGAAATTATTTGTAAATTTCGACAAGTAGAACAATGAATGGAACTGTTAGACGGTTGAAATCTTTTTATATATTGCTTCTACATAGCCTAAGAAACATATATGCAAAGCATCCAAACAGTACAATTAGTCAATTTTTTGTTCTTCAAGTTTAAGTGAACAACGAGCCCCATTGTTAATACTTTAACGGAAATTATTTGTAACTTTCTACAAGTAGAACAATGAATAGTACAGGTAGACGGTTGAAATCTTTGTATATGTTGCTTCTATATAGTCTACGAAACCTATATGCAAAGCATCTAAACAGTAACAATCGCCAATTTTTTGATCTTCAAGTTTAAGTGAACAATGAGCCCCAATGGTTAATCCGTTATCGGAAATTATTTGTAACTTTCGACAAGTAGAACAATGAATGGAACAGGTACACGGTTGAATCTTTGTATATGTTGCTTCTATATAGTCTAAGAAACATATATGCAAAGCATCCAAACAGTCCCATTCGCCAATTTTTTGTTCTTCAAGTTTAAGTGAACTGCGAGCCCCATTGTTAGTACTTTAACGGAAATTATTTGTAACTTGCGACAAGTAGAACAATGAATGGAACAGGTAGCCGGTTGAAATCTTTGTATATATTGCTTCTACATAGTCTAAGAAACATATATGCAAAGCATCCAAACAGTACAATTCGCCAATTTTTTGTTTTTCAAGTTTAAGTGAACTACGAGCCCCATTGTTAATACTTTAAAGGAAATTATTTGTTAATTTCGACAAGTAGAACAATGAATGGATCATGTAGACGGTTGAAATCTTTGTATATATTTCTTCTGTATAATCTAAGAAACATATATGCAAAGCATCCAAACAGTACCATTCGCCAATTTTTTGTTCTTCAAGTTGAAGTGAACAACGAGCCCCATTGTTAATCCTTTAAAGGAAATTATTTGTAAATTTCGACAAGTAGAACAATGAATGGAACAGGTAGACTGTTGAAATCATTGTATATATTGCTTCTATATAGTCTAAGAAACATATATGCAAAGCGTCCAAACAGTACAATTCGCCAATTATTTGATCTTCAAGTTTAAGTGAACTACGAGCCCCATTGTTAATACTTTAACGGAAATTATTTGTAACTTGCGACAAGTAGAACAATGAATGGAACAGGTAGCCGGTTGAAATCAATGTATATATTGCTTCTATGTAGTCTAAGAAACATATATGCAAAGCATCCAAACAGTACCATTCGCAATTTTTTTGTTCTTCAAGTTTAAGTGAACAACGAGCCCCATTGTTAATCCTTTATCGGAAATTATTTGTAATTTTCGACAAGTAGAACAATGTATGGAACAGGTAGACGGTTGAAATCTTTGTATATATTGCTTCTATATAGTCTAAGAAACATATATGCAAAGCATCCAAACAGTACCATTCGCCAATTATTTCATCTTCATGTTTAAGTGAACTACGAGCCCCATTGTTAATACTTTAACGGAAATTATTTGTAAATTCCGACAAGTAGAACAATGAATGGAACAGGTAGACGGTTGAAATCAATGTATATATTGCTTCTATATAGTCTAAGAAACATATATGCAAAGCATCCAAACAGCACCATTCGCCAATTTTTTGTTCTTCAAGTTTAAGTGAACAATGAGCCCCATTGTTAATCCTTTATCGGAAATTATTTGTAACTTTCGACAAGTAGAACAATGAATGGAACAGGTAGGCGGTTGAAATCTTTGTATATATTGCTTCTATATAGTCTAAGAAACATATATGCAAAGCATCCAAACAGTACAATTCGCCAATTTTTTGTTCTTCAAGTTTAAGTGAACAATGAGCCCCAATGGTTAATCCGTTATCGGAAATTATTTGTAACTTTCGACAAGTAGAACAATGAATGGAACAGGTAGACGGTTGAAATCTTTGTATATATTGCTTCTATATAGTCTAAGAAACATATATGCAAAGCATCCAAACAGTACCATTCGCCAATTATTTCATCTTCATGTTTAAGTGAACTACGAGCCCCATTGTTAATACTTTAACGGAAATTATTTGTAACTTCCGACAAGTAGAACAATGAATGGAACAGGTAGACGGTTGAAATTAATGTTATATTGCTTCTATATAGTCTAAGAAACATATATGCAAAGCATCCAAACAGCACCATTCGCCAATTTTTTGTTCTTCAAGTTTAAGTGAACAATGAGCCCCATTGTTAATCCTTTATCGGAAATTATTTGTAACTTTCGACAAGTAGAACAATGAATGGAACAGGTAGACGGTTGAAATCTTTGTATATATTACTTCTATATAATCTAAGAAACATATATGCAAAGCATCCAAACAGTACCATTCGCCAATTTTTTGATCTTCAAGTTTAAGTGAACTACGAGCCCCATTGTTAATCCTTTAAAGGAAATTATTTGTAAATTTCGACAAGTAGAACAATGAATGGAACAGGTAGACTGTTGAAATCATTGTATATATTGCTTCTATATAGTCTAAGAAACATATATGCACAGCGTCCAAACAGTAAAATTCGCCAATTATTTGATCTTCAAGTTTAAGTGAACTACGAGCCCCATTGTTAATACTTTAACGGAAATTATTTGTAACTTTCTACAAGTAGAACAATGAATAGTACAGGTAGACGGTTGAAATCTTTGTATATGTTGCTTCTATATAGTCTACGAAACCTATATGCAAAGCATCTAAACAGTAACAATCGCCAATTTTTTGATCTTCAAGTTTAAGTGAACAATGAGCCCCAATGGTTAATCCGTTATCGGAAATTATTTGTAACTTTCGACAAGTAGAACAATGAATGGAACAGGTAGACGGTTGAAATCAATGTATATATTGCTTCTGTATAGTCTAAGAAACATATATGCAAAGCATCCAAACAGCACCATTCGCCAATTTTTTGTTCTTCAAGTTTAAGTGAACAATGAGCCCCATTGTTAATACTTTAACGGAAATTATTTGTAACTTTCGACAAGTAGAACAATGAATGGAACAGGTAGACTGTTGAAATCATTGTATATATTGCTTCTATATAGTCTAAGAAACATATATGCAAAGCGTCCAAACAGTACAATTCGCCAATTATTTGATCTTCAAGTTTAAGTGAACTACGAGCCCCATTGTTAATACTTTAACGGAAATTATTTGTAACTTCCGACAAGTAGAACAATGAATGGAACAGGTAGACGGTTGAAATCAATGTATATATTGCTTCTATATAGTCTAAGAAACATATATGCAAAGCATCCAAACAGCACCATTCGCCAATTTTTTGTTCTTCAAGTTTAAGTGAACAATGAGCCCCATTGTTAATCCTTTATCGGAAATTATTTGTAACTTTCGACAAGTAGAACAATGAATGGAACAGGTAGGCGGTTGAAATCTTTGTATATATTGCTTCTATATAGTCTAAGAAACATATATGCAAAGCATCCAAACAGTACAATTCGCCAATTTTTTGTTCTTCAAGTTTAAGTGAACAATGAGCCCCAATGGTTAATCCGTTATCGGAAATTATTTGTAACTTTCGACAAGTAGAACAATGAATGGAACAGGTAGACGGTTGAAATCTTTGTATATATTGCTTCTATATAGTCTAAGAAACATATATGCAAAGCATCCAAACAGTACCATTCGCCAATTATTTCATCTTCATGTTTAAGTGAACTACGAGCCCCATTGTTAATACTTTAACGGAAATTATTTGTAACTTCCGACAAGTAGAACAATGAATGGAACAGGTAGACGGTTGAAATCAATGTTATATTGCTTCTATGTAGTCTAAGAAACATATATGCAAAGCATCCAAACAGTACCATTCGCAATTTTTTTGTTCTTCAAGTTTAAGTGAACAACGAGCCCCATTGTTAATCCTTTATCGGAAATTATTTGTAATTTTCGACAAGTAGAACAATGAATGGAACAGGTAGACGGTTGAAATCTTTGTATATATTACTTCTATATAATCTAAGAAACATATATGCAAAGCATGCAAACAGTACCATTCGCCAATTTATTGTTCTTCAAGTTTAAGTGAACAACGAGCCCCATTGTTAATCCTTTAATGGAAATTATTTGCAACTTTCGACAAGTAGAACAATGAATGGAACAGGTAGACGGTTGAAATCTTTGTATATATTGCTTCTATATAGTCTAAGAAACATATATGCAAAGCATCCAAACAGTACAATTCGCCAATTTATTGTTCTTCAAGTTTAAGTGAACAACGAGCCCCATTGTTAAACCTTTAAAGGAAATTATTTGTAAATTTCGACAAGTAGAACAATGAATGGAACAGGTAGGCGGTTGAAATCTTTGTATATATTGCTTCTATATAGTCTAAGAAACATATATACAAAGCATCCAAACAGTACCATTCGCCAATTTTTTGTTCTTCAAGTTTAAGTGAACTACGAGCCCCAATGGTTAATCCTTTATCGGAAATTATTTGTAATTTTCGACAAGCAGAACAATGAATGGAACAGGTAGTCGGTTGAAATCTTTGTATATATTGCTTCTATATAATCTAAGAAACATATATGAAAAGCATCCAAACAGTACCATTCGCCAATTTTTTGTTCTTCAAGTTGAAGTGAACAACGAGCCCCATTGTTAATCCTTTAAAGGAAATTATTTGTAACTTTCGACAAGTAGAACAATGAATGGAACAGGTAGACGGTTGAAATCTTTGTATATATTGCTTCTAATTAGTCTAAGAAACATCTATGCAAAGCATCCAAACAGTACAATTCGTCAATTTTTTGTTCTTCAAGTTTAAGTGAACTACGAGCCCCATTGTTAATCCTTTAAAGGAAATTATTTGTAAATTTCGACAAGTAGAACAATGAATGGAACAGGTAGACTGTTGTAATTATTGTATATATTGCTTCTATATAGTCTAAGAAACATATATGCAAAGCATCCAAACAGTACAATTCGCCAATTTTTTGTTCTTCAAGTTTAAGTGAACAATGAGCCCCATTGTTAATACTTTAACGGAAATTATTTGTAACTTTCGACAAGTAGAACAATGAATGGAACAGGTAGACTGTTGAAATCATTGTATATATTGCTTCTATATAGTCTAAGAAACATATATGCAAAGCGTCCAAACAGTACAATTCGCCAATTATTTGATCTTCAAGTTTAAGTGAACTACGAGCCCCATTGTTAATACTTTAACGGAAATTATTTGTAACTTGCGACAAGTAGAACAATGAATGGAACAGGTAGCCGGTTGAAATCAATGTATATATTGCTTCTATGTAGTCTAAGAAACATATATGCAAAGCATCCAAACAGTACCATTCGCAATTTTTTTGTTCTTCAAGTTTAAGTGAACAACGAGCCCCATTGTTAATCCTTTATCGGAAATTATTTGTAATTTTCGACAAGTAGAACAATGAATGGAACAGGTAGACGGTTGAAATCTTTGTATATATTACTTCTATATAATCTAAGAAACATATATGCAAAGCATGCAAACAGTACCATTCGCCAATTTATTGTTCTTCAAGTTTAAGTGAACAACGAGCCCCATTGTTAATCCTTTAATGGAAATTATTTGTAAATTTCGACAAGTAGAACAATGAATGGAACAGGTAGACGGTTGAAATCTTAGTATATATTGCGTCTATATAGTCTAAGAACCATATATGCAAAGCATCCAAACAGTACCATTCGCCAATTTTTTGTTCTTCAAGTTGAAGTGAACAACGAGCCCCATTGTTAATCCTTTAAAGGAAATTATTTGTAAATTTCGACAAGTAGAACAATGAATGGAACAGGTAGACTGTTGAAATCATTGTATATATTGCTTCTATATAGTCTAAGAAACATATATGCAAAGCGTCC